>JAUNZO010005163.1:0-208427 GCA_031894775.1 Chloris gayana
CTCATGGATTAAAAAACGGTTCAAAACCGCTCGAAAATCGCGAAAATCGGAGTTATCGGTCCGGCTCGGTTTCTAAAACCGATCGGTTTTTTGACAAAACCGAACCTAGTTACGGTAGCAAAACGGTTTTCGCTCGGTTTTTCCGATTAATCACTCGGTTTTTGTTATACGGAAAAACCGAGCGGTTCACGGTTTTTTAATCCATGATCGGGCTACCAAAGAGTCGGACACATAGGTTGTGTTTGGTTACCTGGGTGTGCTTAGACCGGGCTAGGGTGGGATTTTTTAGATAATGGAACCTCGGTCCCAGAGGGCTAGGGTGGGATGCAGGCTCATGTGTGTTTGGCATGGTTTATGCATAATGTGCTTACATTGCTTATACTTGTTTATAGTGTTTATTATGTTAAAACTGCTTATAGTGCTTATTGTACATAAGCGATCAACCCGTTTGGTAAAACTACGTATGCTTATCCATCAAAACTGCTTATTCACACACATAAGCACTATAAGTTACATTTTGTTATTTCACTCAAAGTGCTTATGCTAGTATAAAATTGTAAAGTGCTTATAGGTGCTTATACACATATTTTGTTGTTTGACATTTCAAAATACTTATTGAACATAAGCAGTTTCAATAAACACTTCTATAAACCGTGTCAACGCACCCCCAATACATCCAGGCTCTGCAGGTACAGGGCTGCATGTTTGGTTTCCTGGTTTAAGATAAACCTGGCTATAGTGTGCACGTGATTGGTAGCCTGGATTTTTACGTAGGCTGCATGGGCGGTTGGCCAGGAGAACTACATGTTAACTACACATTTTGTGCATACTTTATCACAGAACTACACATTTTAGCTGGGACGACGGTTGGCGGCGATGTCACGGCGTCGGGTAGCAGAGGATGAGGAGCACGCAGAACGTGCCGGGGCCAGAGCCAGACCAGTGAGGGAGCATCGCCGTCGAGCACTGCAAGCGCGTAGTTGGCGCGGAAGAAGGCGGAGTTGTGGCGCATCCGGGCGAGCGCCTCGCCGAGGGAGGCCAATATAGCAGCTCTTTCACATTCGTTCCGAGTGAGTCTTGGAGCCAGTTTCTCCCGATACATTCTTGCGTTAGTTAATCACCATCATGCATTGCCTAGTTGTGCCTAAGCTCTGGGTACGATTGCTGGCCAGGAGATCAGGAACACCGCCCTTGCCGCTGAATGGGTGGCGAAGTCACCAGCTGCTGTTGTGCAAGGATACAGCATCTTCAACCGCGAGCGCAACCTTGCCGATTTGAACCACGGTGACCACACGCACCGTTTCCCCTCGCGGTGAGCCCTCCTTGTTCTCTCTTCGCCCTTCACTTCTGCAAGGTCGCGATTCCCTGAACATCCTCTGCATGTTCGATGAATTGTTGCCCTCGCGGTGAGCCCTCCTGTTCGCTTTAGGGAAGGATTCATGCACTTATTCAGACTGGTGTGGTACGGACAAATATACAGAACACATAGCCTGGCCGGCGGGGCACTAAGAAATGCAGCAAGACAGTAGAACATTTGCTGTTAGTTCAGTCTATGTTTGAGCATATATTACCACAGACTGGTTAATTTAAGACATTTAACAGTAAGTGAAAAGTGACATACAAGTAGTAGTTTTGTTCATTTCAAGGCACACAAGTAGTATTTTAAGACATTTGATAGTAAGTGAAAAGTACATTGTTAAATTCATTTTCTATCAGGGTTACTTTTAGGAACTTTATTTGTAGGGGCAATTGCATTTCTACCATCATTTTCATGTGCAGTTGTGATTTTACCCCTGAATCTGAAATTTTGTGATTTTACCATAGCTTTTTTGAACTGAAACAAGCTTTTACCATAATTCTGCTGGAAGCACTTTGATGGTACTAACTACACGAGAAAAAATAATCATCCTTTTGTAATTTTAACATAACTTTTGACGTTAACTCACATACAATATATATTCAAAGTGTAATGTTTTAAAAGGAAAATTTGACAAATTTGAATAGATTTGTAACCATTTTAAAGTTCTGATAAAATTCGCTAAATTTGGACAAATATTTCTTTCGGACATGGGTTTCATGACTCACTGCCATGGCAGTCCATGTAGTTTAGTCTCTATCACGTTTTTCATTGTTTTAAATTGATTTTTTCTTTCATCTCATGGGAGATTGAAACTAATGGTGAATGGTAGCTTCAGTTCAAAAAACTGATGGCAAAATCACAAAAATGCAGATTCAGGGTTAGAATCACAATTGGCCTTCAAAGTGATGGTAAATACATAATTTTCCCTTATTTGTATCCTCCCTTATATGCTATAGGCACATGCACATCCGTGGACTCTGCCAGGATCTCTACTCCACACCACATGGCAACTAACCGACTCTATCTCTGTTTCTGTATTGCATGTGCGTATTCCCCGGAATGTCAAACGCTTTCAGTTCAATCTGGCAATACGACAGGGTCAGATTGTTGGGATTTCTGATCCGTGCCACGCATATGAGCATCGCCATTATGTGTTGTACCTTGATGTTGAAAGCTAAGTCACAAAGGCGAAGGACGAAAGCAGCTACTCTATTTCACAGATTCACAGCAGCAGGGTATGTCGATAACAAATTTGCAGGCACCTTGGGTTATCTGACGATAGATTCACCATGACAACCAAATGAGATGCTACTGAAGGATCAACAGAGGCTCTAGGATGAACGAATTGGCTATTCAGTTATTCATTCAGCCAAATTCGTCACATTTATTTAACAATCCAGCAGTCAGGGCTCAAATGTCACTATTTAGTTCATCACTGACTCACTGCTGCCGTTAGCCTATTGCTACAAATCGGATTAATTGCTAGCAAGAAGTTACACATACAGATATAGATCAGTCATCTGCAGTTATTAATAAAAATGGCAACAGTAAGCAAGAACAGTAGCTCATCCATCCATACACGAGTATCCTTCTAATCGAACAACTGAAGCATTTAGAAAAGATTCAATATCCAGCTAAGGAGGGAACTTTCACTGGTATTCCTTTCCTTAAATGCAACTGTCCCACATAAAAGATTTAGTACTCAAATGATTAAGGTGCAACATGCAGATGAAACTTAAATTTGGATAAGACAAACACTCTGATCCAAATGCAAAGGCCAGTTGATTAAACAAAGGCATTGATGCTTCAGATGACACTCCAGAATGTTACATCATTCGTGGATCATCGGATCAGAGAACTCTAGTCCCAGGTCATATCCCCCACCTTCAGCAACCAAATTTGCGCCTTCCATTTCAGAAATCTTGCTAGATGGCCCTTTCAGGTGCCCATGTGGACCTGCACACAACCAAAGAACCCATGTTTTTTAGTAAAAGATTTTCACATAAATCATGTCATGAAAAGCAAAATTCAATCAGAAATTACTTGTGAGTACTTGAAGGCAACTACCTAGAGCACTATTTGGCAGATATTTGGATATCCTGCTGTGAGCGTAAGCAAATGTTATGCAAGTGTTCCTTGTTGCATCAAACGGAGTTATTCCCACTATCATATTCATCTTCATGTCCACAGCAAGGACCCATGCATCCTTCTCCAGCCGGCCCTTCTTGATCATGAAGTAAACAATACAGCTACCATCTTCATGCAAACCAAGGGTAGGCTGACTGATATCGATTCTCTTAAAGGGAGGCAGGATCATGTCTTCATCATTCAATACCTTGGGGAGGTTCTTGACATATGGGTTGTTGTTGAGGTCCATGTATCTTGTATCCGCTTTGCATTCCTTGGTCCAACCTTGAGCGGAGGAACTGATTGGCCTGCTCCAGGTGATAGCCATCCAGCCATCCTCAAAAAGAGCACCCTTAGAGATTTTACTCTCCTTCCAGCGAATCCGCAACTCCACAAACTTCAACTCATTGTTAATGACAGCAATATCCCTAGCAAGGCGCCCGTCACCCCTAAACAGGCTGTTTGGGAGCATCGATGGCAACTCAACATATCGAAGTGGAGGGATGGCTTCACCTTTGACAGGAATAATGTCACAGAACAGGATGCCCCGCCAAAGGTCCACGAAGCCCATGGTGCCAGCAGGTCCTCCATGGTGATCACTTTACCGCTTGCATGTTCGAAGTCCGATCCATACTGCTTCACCTGCTCTGGGTTCAGTGAGACGGTGGTGACAGTCCAAGCATCTTTCTCGGAGTGGTAGAGGGAAAGGATGAACTTTTCTTGGGGAAACTCATTCTGCATCTCCCAAGGTGCCGTCCTGAGCGCAGCGATGATGTAGGAGCATTCAGCGACCTGGACATGACCGCGCAGATAGATTTGGCCTTCGCTGCCATGCTTAGGTGGGTCGTGGCTGTTGCTGCAGTGCAGGATGCCAGTTTGTTCAGCATAGAAGCTGTTGTAGTGGGGCGGGGGACGCTTAAGCAGCGTCAGCGACGGCTTGCCACCGAGAACCCTGTCGGCGGCGCGGTAGACGTAATAATCAATGTTCTTCAGCACGTCCCTCTGGCAGCTGACGGTAATGCGGAGGACGATGAGGTCTTCCTCCGTTGCGAGGATCTTGGGCTCCACAGGAATCTCACCCTCGGAGCTGTAGATGCACAGGTAGGAGAGGCACGGTGGGCGGCGAGGGCAGATGGTCACCTGGATGTCCTTGCCGTCCCAGGTCTTGGAGACGGCGGTGGTGCCATTCTCGCGCTTGGCGACGTAGGCCTTCGACTCCAGGAGCACCCAAGGGGGATACTCTGCAGCAGAATCGCCATCATCGGAGGTGAGTGCAGGCGGAGTCAAGGTGGACGGGTGGAGTTTGAAACGGGGATTCCCCATGGTGATGGGTGAACTTGCTCTGGATCTACGATTGGAAAGAGATAGGCTGATGCTTCGATATGTATAGGCTTGAGAGCCGAGAGGATAGCGAAAGGGAGACGAGATCCGAGAAGGATTCGGCCGGCGGCGGCGAGGGCGCCGCTTCCGACTACCGAGGCTCCGACTCCGAGTGATGAACTGATTTTTTTTATTTTTTTTTGAGCTCAAAGAGTGATGAACTGATGACGGGGCTTCACACCGGTCAGTGTCGGCCCATGTTATCTTTTTTTTAGCCAATGTCGGCCCACGTTATCTGTGGGCTGTGGCTATGACTATGAGCGAGCGAGTGATGTTATCGAACAGACCTCCCATGATCTCTGGGCTGACATACTCGAGCTGAACACCACACGACAGTGCAGAATTTTTTTTATAAATAACATAATTTTTTTAATAATTTAATATAAATAACATGTCGATTTGAAATTTTGTAAAACAAACAGGCCCATCGTCCATCCAACAGGTGACAAGAAAAAATGACAACAAGGGATATATATTCCCATAGGCGACTTGCTACATTAGCCTTTCTTTTTTCGATATTTTCTCGTGTTAAACCTGTTGATGTCTCAATTAAAAATATTTTTAGACATTTAAAAATCATGATAAATGTTATGGTGGTAGAAAATATTCTAATGCAACCATTTTAGCATAGAAAATCTAAAAAGATGTTAGTAATGTTAAACAATCAATATGTGTATTAAACTAGTTGTTAATGACTAATTGAATTTTCGGACCATCTTAAACATTGATAAAAACTACGTAACAGTTACCTAAATTCATTTTATCCTTACTATTACTAATATAAGGTTTCCTTAGGTTTAGTTTATATCTTAAAGTTTTGAGTTATTTAAAGTTAATTCAAATTTCAATTTGAATTTAAAGAAAATTAACTATATTCTAACTTTAACTCGAGTCAAAGAGTTAAGAGTCCCATGAAATGGTCCCAACAGGACATAATGTTGTATGTTAAGGAGCTTAGAGTTTAAATTATAGTAATTTATACTTTGAATTTCAATTTAATTTTGAATTAAAATAGCCCATTGGATGGGCTATAGGCCTGCTAATTTTGCAAAATTTCAAATCGATATATTATTTAATTAAATTATTAAAAAATTCTGTTATAAATAAAAAAATTCCGTGAATTGCAACAGTAGTAGCAGCGATTTGCCTAAAAAAACAGCGTGGATAGATTTGTCTCAGAGTTAAACATTTGTTTGAATGCTACAAACTGCATGATTAAATGGGGAGACAACAATGCCGTAACAATTTGAAAATTTACATGGTCCAATTAATACCAAATCGCTTATATTTCACTTCCCAGTTCTTAATTTACACCTCCTCCCAGTTGATACCCAACAAGGCATCTCTTATTGCTGAAACACAAACGTTACACCCACCAGGATTATCTCAGTATAATGTACATCACACTCAAATCAACAGTGCACACATGAACACATACCCAGCAAATCACAACATCCGCCACACTGTTTACAATAAGAGTATAAGACTCATGACAGGGACCCAACTGCAGCTCCATCAAAGCGACCTTCATTCAGACATGTCTCACACCTTGACGCCAGGAACATGAACCCACTCCAGCTGCAGCACGATCAGGCCACTGTCAACCTTTGTCAGCTTCAAGACCAAGTCCTGGACCACCTTGCCATCCTTCCATGATAGGTGGCTCTCACCGCCAAGGTAATTAACCCCAACTGGGTAGATGGTCTTGATCCTTGTCCCGTCGGAGGCATGCTTCAGGTCCAACTTTGCCGCATCGTATATGTCAGTCAGGTTGATCTCAGCCACGCCCATGCTGTCATCTGCTGTGAATTTGTCTTCATCAAACACTTCCTGTGTAGGATGCAAAATTCAGAAATCAGTAGTCCTTTCCTTGATTATTCCTTAGAAACACAAGTATTACAAATCAATTCAAATCTGCAGTAAGTATCCGTGGATCTATGGCTGAAATGATTTGCTATCCACCTTTCTAGCACATGAGTTCAATTTTTCATGTCACGTTAACAAATCACTAATAAAAGATGAAAACCATTTGACAAACAGTACCCATGCTCGATTTGGTCACAATATCAAGATTGTAATACATATTGCAACCATATTTATGCAGAGCACTGTGATGAAGAAATTAAAATAGAAAACTTACAAGGTGCACTGGCTTTGTAGGGTTTGTGACTGAGAGCTGCAGTACTTCATTCCATACTGGGTTAGGATTCTTCTTCTGGACACTGCTCTTCACCTTCTGTACCATCAGCAATCAAAAAGAAAACTTTAGCAACAGACAAAAACAGGATGGGCATTCATGTCATTTGAGCTGAAGTCAACTGAATGAAAGAAATAATGGGTAAAAAGTTAATTCTATTTGAGGGTGTTATAGTACTCATTGAATTGGTGTTCGCGTGATGCGGCAACCGCAGGCTAAGTCCTTAAAAACATACTAGACAAACAAATATCATGAGAATGACATATGAGAGTGACAGAAAGAAAAGGCGTGTTACCTAAATATCATTAGTCAACCATACGGACAGAAATGACTAATTATCCAAGGAATATAATCCCTCTGTATTTTTATTATTATCGTTCAAACAACTTTGGTAGTTCAGTTTTAGTTCATTTGACATGTCCGTCAAGATTTTAAGCCAGTAGGTAGGATATTGATTGAAGTACAGGGTTCAGAGGGTTCCAGGGTTCATTCACAAATTAGTGCAGGATTTTATGCATTGCCTTGTAATTGAAAAAAAAAAAGTTCTGCTGCTCTACAGGTGCAGGATTCAGTCATGTATCACCCCTGTCTTTGTCATTTTATAATGGTGCAAAATTATATTAGACCAATTGCAGGATATGGTCCTCCACTCTACAACTCGGCGTTCCACAGACCATTAGCGGAGCACGTAATTGCGTTCTTTTTTAATTTCCATGACAAGCTGGAACTGCAGCTAATCTCAAAATCGGTTGGTTTACACGAACCACCGCCACCGATTCCCGAACAGCAGCAGAGAAGAAACGGATTCTGTTCGGCAGATAGATCCCATGGATCACTTGCCTTCCGTCCCACATACCGGCATACAGGATCGATGCGACGGCAAATACTGCCACAATAATAGCGCAAAAACTGTTCTATTGTATGCACACGAGGCGATTCACGGCTCATACACCTAGGAGATCGTGGAAAATCAACGCACCCGAATTAATCCCCTTCCCCAGATCGCCGGCGGCGTTGACCACGGCCATGCTCCACGCGCGTGCCCTGTCCGAGCCGCTCCGCCGCGCAGATAGCGGGGAATCGAGGCAATGCTACCTTGGGAACAAAAAGAAATACTCGGATAGAGGGGAGAGGAGGGTGAGGGTGAGCGGCGGCGAACCTGGTTGCCGTACTGGAGGACGACGTAGGGGTCGCTGGTGTGGGTGAGCGGGTCGCAGATGGCCAGGTTGCTGCCGCGCAGCACGCGGATCGAGGCAATGCTACCTTGGGAACAAAAAAGAAATACTCGGATAGAGGGGAGAGGAGGGTGAGGGTGAGCGGCGGCGAACCTGGTTGCCGTACTGGAGGACGACGTAGGGGTCGCTGGTGTGGGTGAGCGGGTCGCAGATGGCCAGGTTGCTGCCGCGCAGCACGCGGACGTTGAGCTTCCCGATGACCCCCTCCTCGGAAGCCGACGCCATCGATCTCCCCTGGTGCGCGCCTTGCGTTGGTGAGAGTGAGCTGTGGGAATGGGGGAGAAATCGAGGGATGCTGGTCGGGTGGATGCGGCCATCGGCAGGCGGCCGGCGCCGGACTATATAGGCGGCGCGACCTGTTCTCGGGACACTGTCTCAGTGTCTCGTGGGGAAAAAATGCTGGTGCCAATATTTATTTTTGTGACACAGATAGCTGAAATCTTCTAGTAGAACTTTATTTTGCTCGGGCTGCCAGCATGCCATCTTCCTTTCACCAATCTAGCAAATGATTTTATAAGTTGTCCAAAAACATTATGGTTTTCTTATCTCGTTCCTTTGCTGAAAAATAGAAAATCGAAATGAAAAGAAGACTAAAACATGATCCGACGTTCTTAACCACGAAGTAAAGCACCGTGTTAGTGTCTTCAAGACGAACTATTTTTTATTTCAATCCTAGGGAGATGTGTGGTTTAGGATGGCTTCACGTTTGCAGCTAATGCTTTTTTTTTCAAAAATATAGTATTACTTCTATTTAAATATATTTGACATTTTAGCTTTTAGCATATGGAATGGCGAGTAAAATATAATATTACGAGTATAAAAGCAGGTGCTCATATGAAAAAAAAGGTGCTCATAATACACCAACATAATTAATTATGAGTGCAACCATGCTGATTTTGACACTCAAACTTATGTGGATTGGTTCTATCACTACAGGAAACAGACTATATGCCGTGTGCCAGGGGCACACGGCACAAGCCATAATACACACGGCACAAACTATGCCGTGTGTTACACACGGCACATCGCCCACGGCATATTTTTAGACGGCACAATAATTGTGCCGTGTGCCCTCCTTCTGGCACACGGCACAATTTTCCCACTGTGCCGTGTGCCCCAAGTCTAGCACACGGCACAGTTTAAATTTGTGCCGTGTGCCATGACCTTGGCACACGGCACAGTTTGGAAATCTGCCAAAAAAAAAAAATAGAATTAGCAATAGGTATACAGGCAACAAGAAAATGACAGCCAAATTTCTCACAAGAGAAACAAGCACTTAATTTATTTGGCCTCGTCAATGATTCATGATTCAAGCATTTCTGATGAAGTGGCTACTGATATTATTTTTCACGAACCTAATCAGTGAACTAAAGAAGTACAAACTTAAGGGGAAATCAGGTAGAAAATCTGTAGTCCCATTATTTATAACTGACCTCTGCAATGCAAGGTGTTTTAACTGACCTCTGAAAGTAAAGGGAACATGCAACGATAACAATGTCATTCAAGCATTAAGTAGAAAAGAGTTATATATCTGGAAAGAGTACTAACCTGATGGGCAACATATTGAACATCAGCTACGCTTCCACTTCGTGAGGCTATCTGAAATGCACTTTTAAGACGGCCACACACAACATAGGCAAGCACTTTCCTGAAGATTTAACAGATTGTTAGAAAATATACAACAAATCTGTGTATGATTTCACAATTCATGATATAAGCAGTCGAGAATCAATGTATGCCTCATTCGCTTTTGCTGGCAAGTGTCAAATGGTGTTTTTGAATGCCTACTGTGCTAAAAGGAAAAGGAAATTCAACAATGTTTTTCGGGATGAGAGTGGATTCGGCATCCAGCTGGACGTGTGCTCTCAACATCAGGACTGCTAATGATATTTAACTGAGACTATTGATATTTATCTATAACCCAAAAGAAGCAAAGTGCAAAAGGCATAAGCATTAGGTTCCACCATGAGATGAGGACAATTCATACTTGTGATTGCTGAATACTGAATTAGCAAAGCAAATGTTAAACACGACATTAGTACCTGGGAGGTCAAACTCATGAAGCATTCTAAAAGCTAAATCAAAATGCTCTTCAGTAAGATAACTGCTAGGACTCCAGTAAAATCATGTAATATAGACAATAGGTAACAGACTGAGCCATCAGTAAGATAATCTCAGAAAATTATAATAATAACAAAAAACAACATTTGTGAAAGCAGAGGTATCTACATCAGTCAGCACTTGCAGATTTCAATAAGCAACACATCCAGCATAATATCTTCAATAAGCAGTTGCAGATTGGAAAACGGTAGCGTTAACCCATCATCATTGCACATCAACAAAATGCACATCAACAAAACACATAAAGTATATCTTCCCAGATAACTTGCACATCAACAAAACACATCTGACACTGAAGGGGAGCATATTCAGAATATGAAATATGGGCATTCACCCAACCGAAAAAGAAAACAGAACGATAACAGAATACACTTCATGTGATGGAAGGTGTGTTGTTATTTATTTTTACATAAAATAATGGCTCTATACTGTCAGGAAATAAGAAAATTTCTGCTCTAGTGCTCTGAACGAGTAACTCTATCTCAACAGGATTGGGTTCTTACAGAAGCAGAACCATGAAATAATGTACTTTATTAAACCATCAACGCTGAAAGCACAACCACTAGCTACAATAATGTTTGGTTAGAATGGATCATATTCACAGGCCATGTTTTATAGCATAAATATAGGTAAGCTATGAAACCCACCAAGATGATAGTTTTATCTAAATCTTTTTGCCTAGAACAGTTAAGCGATAAGTCAGAATAATAGCTGAATTGACAGGTGGACATTTATAAACCGGAATCCACAAGTTGATATGATCATTTGGCTCATTAGCTGAAATAATAGAGAAGGGGGCAGGCCGCAGGCACGCACCATCTGGCCCTGCTTGGCCACCTTCTTAATCTCAGCAATGAGCTGCTTCTCCTGAGCCTGCAGGCCCCTGCCTCTCCCTCGCTCAATGTCCCTGATAGACCTGTACAGCATCCGCTGATTCTCCCATAGCAGCTCTGCATTCAACGAAACCGGAGGGAAATAATGTAAAAAAAGACGAATTGCAAGCAACAGAATAATCTTGTCAAGCTGTAATAGCGACTACAGAGCTGGGAGGGAGGAGACGGGCACCACGGCTTTCACATACTCAAGCTAAAGCACCGTCTACTACAGGGCCGGGAGGGAGGAGGCGCGTCGTGCGGGGGCGAGAGGAGGCTGCATGTCGTGCGGGGCCAGGAGGAGGCGGCACGTCGTGCAGGGCCGGGAGGAGGCGGCGCGTTCGGCGGGGGAGCGGAGGACGGGACGCCGCCGGGGACGGGCGCGGCGAAGGCAACCAGGCGGCGGAAGGGGCGCGCGTCTTGCGGAGCCGAAAGGAGGCGACGCGTCTGGCGGAGGAGCAGAGGACGGGACGCCACGGGGACGGGACGCCGCAGGGGACGGCCGCGGCGAAGGCGAGCAGGCGGCGGGTGGGGGCGCCTCAGGCACGGCGGCTGAAGACCAGGAGCTGATTTTGGATAACAAGCAGGCGCCTCAGGCAGATCTGGGATAAGT
Organism: Chloris gayana; assembly: GCA_031894775.1. Classification (NCBI taxonomy): domain Eukaryota; kingdom Viridiplantae; phylum Streptophyta; class Magnoliopsida; order Poales; family Poaceae; genus Chloris; species Chloris gayana. The sequence continues at coordinate 11,906 of JAUNZO010005163.1, forward strand.
CTTGGTTCCCCAATTGTGCCGTGTGCCGGAATCACTTGGCACACGGCATAGACAAACTGTGCCGTGTGCCATTCCGATGGCACACGGCACAGTTTGTATGTACCGTGTGCCACGCGGATCCGGCACACGGTATAATTTAAATTAATTTTTTAATTTCATTTAGTCAAATTATTTAAAAAATTCAAAAAATATTTTTAAAATAATTTATCAAAATGTTTTAAATAGATAATATCTAAGGCTTGATGAAGAAACTATGTTGTTTTATGTACATTTTCCCTCAATTTCATTTTCAATCACTAAAATCATATATCTATAAAAAAAATTAGAAATTTCAAACGAATCCAAAAAATACCCAAACTTTGTCATGACACGTTTCATGTGATTTGTGACCCACATAAAAAGGATTGCCCTCAAAGTCAAATTCAACCGTCAAATTGTTTCCAAATCATATAGAATCCTTCTCATCACTTAGAAACTTCTTCCGAGATTCTTCGATTTCTAAGCAACGTACATGACAACTTGTACAAAACTTCTTCAACTTTTGACCATCACATCCATGCATAAAATAACGATGTTAGGACAAAAATCATGATTTTTAGACTTTATTTGTATTTTCTACAATTTAAACACCCTTAAAGAACACTATATTCGCAATATCTCATGTACAATATGAGAGACATAAACTCTTTATTGCTTGTGTAGGCCTCAAATCGGTCTTACAAACATGAGTATAAAGTTTGTTCGTAATATATTTTAATATTTCAAACACTTCTAGTTCAAATTTTAATTAGCACAAGAAAATATGAATAATGAAAAAAATGTACGAAATATACTAAAATTGCCTAAAAATTCGCACATTTATAATATGAGGCACCACATACAGTCTCTATAGTAAATAAAATAATTGGTAAAGAAAAAAGCTAAAAAATAAAATTATTGTGCCGTGTGCCAAAAAAAACACACGGCACAGTAGTGTTTGTGCCGTGTGTCCCTTCCGGACACACGGCATAAATATTTGTGCCGTGTGTAATATTTGTGCCGTGTGTAATATTTAAGGCACACGGCACAGAGATATTTGTGCCGTGTGTCCGATAAATTACACACGGCACAAATTATGACACACGGCATATATGCCGTCTCCCGTAGTTATCATTAAAAGAGTAATAGACCAAGGTACACTCCATCGCAAAAAATATTTTATCTATTGTTTATTGAATTTCTTTACTGATTTCCCCACAAGGGTAACCTTTGCTGGAAATGTCTGGCTCAGTACCCCTGCTGCTCACAGTCCATTTCAGTCACATTCGAATTGGAAATTACTATCTTGTTTCTCGAATGATCTCTCCACATGCTTTCATCATGCACGTGTAACAGATGTGAGCGTACCCTCGGAACGACCTTTTCAAATCTGTTAGGTAAACAAAGCTAAAATGCCAAAGGAATTAGAACACATGTGTAGTTCAGTTTTATGTGAAAAATTGGAGTTTTGAGTGTGGAAGAGAAGAAGACAAAACGAAGACAATGACGTGTCATCTATCTCTCGCGTGCATACAACTGTTCAATCAACATGCTGCTGAATGGAACAAAACTGTGAAGGCGTTTTATCGAACATGCGAAGATGCATGCCCAGAAACATTTCCTTTTTGGAAAATTACGTGAAGCTTGTTATTACTTTGGCTCCGATCCTTATGTGCCATTTCAAGTGTTACACACCCAAAAGATAGTTAGTTATGTTACCCCTACTTGTTTGGGTGATGGGAGGCATGATTTTCGAAGTATGACATAAAGAACGAAAAAAGTACTACCTCCGTCCATAAATATAAGCATTTGTTGATTTTCGGAGATCATGTTTGACTACTCATCTTATTCAAAAAATTTATTAAAATTTTGTTTATTTTGTTAGAATTTACTTTATTTCTAGATATTGAATATGCCTACTTTATTTTTGTATTTACATAAATATTTTGAATAAGACAAATAATCAAACAAAAAATCAGAAAGTCAATAAATCCTTACATTCTTGGACGGAGGAGTACTATGGCATAACTGAGGGATAATTTACATTTTCCAGTTGGATGTCGCACAATAACTGGTCGGCCGTACCAATAAGTTTCAACTTTCAATACGAAGGTGAAAAATGTGTTGCCGTAGTGTTTGGGTGAATGGCACATAATGTAGGAGCTGGATCGGCAGTGTCATTTTCTTCTTGGATCACGGTACGATCTTCTAATTCTTTATTTCAAAGTGGCCGCGCGCTGGAAATTCATTACCGGAGCTAGATCACCCGCCCTGCCACCTGTCACTCCACGCTCTGCAGGTTACTGGTAGGTGAGCTGGCAGCTGGGTGCATATGCATGCCGGTCAACCAAATTGCCAGCTCGGATCCTGACCTTGCAACCGCTCCCAGTACATTATTCAGACCGTCCGATGTACAGTACACGTCGAGCCAACAGCTCCGGCGACGGCGACATTATTGCTGTGTATTTTTGCAGCCTTGTGCAGCTCGTGTGCCATCGTTATCCGTAGACATAACATAAGGCTAAAGGAAAAAAGAAAACACTTAAACGACCCGATGAGATAAGTTTTTTTTCTCTTTGAGATGGATGACAGAAAGGATTGCCAAACGGTAAAACACAAGGATCTCGTAATATCTTCAAGTGATTCTCAAAATTTTTACCTTAAAACTTGTTTTTGGTAGCAGTAAAATTGTTGTTAGGGATAATATTTCTCCTTTCCTCTAAACACAAACCAATAATACTTTTGATCGCGACATGTAGCATTTGAAACCATAATAATATCATTCTCTTAAAAATAGAAGGATTGAGACTCCAAATTTCCCATGTTTCTAGCTACAAATGAGGAAACAATTAGAGAAAAACTAAATAAGGGATAGTTTTGAGGCTATGATGGATATATTTTTTAGACTAATTCCTGATTATGTGATTTAAATAGAGTTTAGACCTTACCTATACTCACTACTACCATGAAGAAGCGTCCTCCTTCACCCCTTTCTTCAATCAGCTTTCCTTTTCTATAGGTTAAAAAACTTTCCTTTTTCTATTCTTTTCACTGTAAATTCAAGCTTATTTCTGCAAAGTCTATTTTTAAAGGGCCCTGCAAAGTTTTTTTCTTTAAGAACAAATCGGTGTACTTCTCCAGGCCTCAGCAAGAAGATTGCAATTCTGCGCATTTCTGCTTCTGCGGGAATTCAGATACAACGAAGCACGAGAACCTTGCATAGCAAGGCTGTCGCCGCAAACATAAAAAGTCAAAATAAAATATGATCATCGCATGAACATCCTCCAGATATGTATAATGACAGGGTGTGAACTCGTCAGACCCTATGATGATGTGTCCTCCAAGGGAAAATAAAATAAGAAAAACACTATGATATGTCCGTCATCCCGTGCCAACTCGGAGGAAACGACGATGTTCAGGGCAAATGACAGGGTGTGAATTCGTCAGACCAATTCGTTTTGGGACATTAAAATGTGCATCAAATGCTCACACGCTCTTGATGGACGCCTGGAGACCACTGCTATCTATTAATTGAGTTGTTTTCTACCAGCTAACTTTACTGTTATCAATCAATCAGACAATAGGGCCTAGCAAATCAGAGCTCACAACCACATAGTACCGCTCGCAATCATGCATAAAACTGGATCATGAAAAATATTCCCAAAGTCAACGGTTCTCTTACACAGCAATATTTTTTTTTGAGGGTAAGCAGGAAGCTTCATTACTGGTTCACCAAGTGATTACAGTCCTCATAGATCAGGCCACGCAAACATTCCGGGGGGTTTATACGCCACTCCACCCAGGTTTGTTCCCGCGAGACCTGTCTAGCACACATATGAGCTACTCTATTACATGATCGACTAGCAAACATGAACGAGAACTCTTCGAAACTCCTGCTCAATTCCCACATATCATGTAGTATCAAGTTAACAGCTGATCGCTGAGTCTCCAACGTTTCCCACAGCCCAACCAGCACTTGACAATCTGTCTCCAGCTGGAGCTTTTTCACTCCCTGTTGATGCGCCAGTAACATGCCCTCCTTACAGGTTAATGCTTCCATCAACAGAGCCTCTGTTGCTAAACCATTCCAGATCGCCCGTGCTGCCATAAAACGACCATGATGATCCCGTATCACAGCCCCTGTTGCTCCGGTCTTTTTTGAGTCCGAGTAAGCTCCATCAGTATTGCACTTACACCAGCCCTCCGGTGGGTTCCGCCAGCGGTCCTTCCGGCGCTCTAGTTAATGTTTGACTGGATGAGCCAAATGCCAAAGGTCATAGGCCGTATCCCTCATCCATTCTGTTGTGGTTACAAGTCCAAACAAACACGATGGGACTTGCCGAAGAGAGTTTCCCGGGAGGTGGAAGCTTCTTCGGACAAGCCTGAGGAAAGGGAACAAGAGCTACAAATGCAAAGGGTATATCACCGTATTATGTCAAGACCTCCGGCCGTACCGAAGCGGTCCGTACCAAGAGTCCAAGAGTCGATCCCGTGCCTGCTCGGGCTTGGCGCGTATTTATAGCCTAGCTCCCAACTGCCCCGAGCAGGCAAGTTACAAACATACCAACGCACGCTACGGAGGCCACAAGGGCATAAATGTCATTCTAGGCTTCGTGTCCCTTCTCCTTCGCGCGTCATCCCGAGGGGCCACCTTCGCACGTCATCCCGAAGGGCCACCTTCGCACGTCATCCACGGGGTCTCCGAATCCTGGTACGGGCCTCCGGCCGCCTGCTTATTGAGCCTTCCTTCGGTTGCTTTGGGCCCTATCCGGCCCGGTGGTGTTATGGGTTGGCCTGTTCCCCCAACACATTCCATCGCTTTCCTCACGAGCATGGGTTCTTCACCATGTTTCCTGCTATTTCTCATCATCTAGAGCGACCACATACCGGACATGATTATTGTTGCCTCACTTCTATTGCAATAGTCGGGCCGCAATAAATCTCTCGCCCATGTAGCGTCATGTAACCTTGGAAGTTTGACCCCGGTGATGACCCTCGTATCCTCCCGTAACCGCTTGGCCACTGTACAATCAACCAGCACATGTTTGATGGTTTCTTCCTGTACTCCACATGTCTCACAATTAGAGATTCTCTCTATATGCCTCCTGCGTAGAACATCTCTCGGCTGGTAGGAATTCATGGATAACCCTCCACCGAACACTCGAACCTTAGGTGGAATCTCAAGCTTCCATATCGCCTTCCAATCAGCATCCGACGACGACTCCGGTTGAGCCCTTTCATGCCACCGTTTCCCTTCCTGTAGCTTATACGTTGATCTCACCGAGTAGACTCCATGTTTTTCCAGCTCCCAAGCCCAGAAATCTGTTCCCGATCGATTGCAAGCCATTGACAGAATTGCATCCGCGTCAAAGTCACAAAATATTTCCCTGATCAGCTCCTCATTCCAATGGCCACTTCCTGTCATCAGATCGGACACCAGTTGAAAACGATCATCTGGCGTCGTAAAAGGTCGACGCAACGGATGGTTAGCAATCCACTTATCATTCCAGATATTTGTTCCTTCACCGTTTCCAATCCGTCGAATCAGTCCGTTTTCAAGCACTTCCCTACCTGCGAGAATAGCTCGCCAAGTATGGCTTGAGTGTTTCTTCCTCCTTGCTCTTAAGAAATCACCATCATGATAATAGCGACCTTTAAGGATCCGTGCACACAAGGAGCTCGGCCTATCCATGAGTCGTCATCCCTGCTTTCCGAGTAACGCCTTATTAAAAAGAGGGAGATCTCTGAAACCCATGCCTCCCTTTGACTTTGGTGCCGTCAGTCTGTCCCAACAACAATATTATTGGGAAGCTCTACCACTTGAGTTCTTGTGCAAGTCCAAATGGTTGCAATAAACAGGAAAATAATTTTTTTCCATAAATAAATAATACTAGCAATCTGACTAGAGGTTCTCCTAAACTTTGGTTACACAGTTTCAGAGGTGCAAAGTACTAAGTTTCGTGACCAACTACTGACCACCGGTTCCATATTTAGACCTTTTGTACCTGCAAAACTGGATCACGAAAACTTGTACCTTTGGTTCCAATCATACTGAACGAATGTCATGTATTTTCTTTTCTTTTGTTACTGAAGCTGTTGAGCAAAAGAAATAAATTTGATAGAAATATTAACACATTTACATTCTAAAAGAGGTAAAAATAATATAGTAATTATTATTTATGAGAATTGATACGGTGCTTGGAGGTACCGCCCTACTCAATTAATCTCAACCATTGATTACTCTTAATTTTAATTAAAAAAGGAATTAATTACTAGCATGGGTGTTTTGATACTTTGACTTCCTTACTCAAATGTACACAACTCTGTTCGTCATCTACCCTAGATTCCTTCATCGCTCTCGCCATGGCCGTTGTCCCAGCCACCACAACGCCCCCACCACACCTCTCATCCTCGCAGTCCTCGATCCGTTCGTAGCCTGTGCCTGTCCTCGCCACTGTCTCCATGTTCGTTATCCTGTCCGCGAGGAGGAAGGCAATGTGAATAAAAGGAGGATAATGTAGGGACGCTTGGGCGAGGACGAGGTGTTGAAAATCGCCCTGCTTCCCGAGCCATGATTTTGCTGCCGTTTCAGTTGTGGACATGATGGTGCTGTCAAACGTGTTCGCCGTGTGCCACCTCGTTAGCACACGGCAAAACTATTTTCCCTTTGCCGTGTGTTGAGGGTTAGCACACGGCAAAACTATTTGCCCTTTGCCGTGTGCTTCATGCGCGGCACACGGCAAAAATTTGCCCTTTGCCGTGTGTCCAGGAGAGGGGCACACAGCAAATATGTGGTCATTTTGCCGTGTGCTCTCCGTGGCACACGGCAAAGTGACCAAACTGAAATGCCAGTTTGGTCACTTTGCCGTGTGTCGGCCCCCGGCTCACGGCAAAATGACCATCAGCTTTCTTTTTTTCTGTTTTTTTAGCCCCGGTCACCTCAAATAACATTTCAAACAACACATATATCAAACACATCACAAATATATCACATAATCATCAATTCCTTGCACATGTCATCGCACGACACACATATCACAAATAAAACACATATATCATCCGTTTGTTTCATAACAACACAAATATCGCCACAAACATCACATAACGTTCATACACCGTCCACGAGTACAACAAACCTTGATTTCGCAGATGTGGGTCGAAAGGTGGTGGCTCGAACGGCGGTGGGCCGAAGGGTGGTGGCTCGAACGGCGGCACTTGTGGGAACAACCGTTGCGGGGGCAACGTAGGTGACATGTTCACCGAGGCATTCGATGCCGCCGATAGGTTCTGCAAAAGGTAGAAAAGTTTCCAAACCATGAAATAGACATTCTATTTAAGATTGTAAGTTTCTAATTCTCGAAATGAATCAACAAGGTTCCAAAGTAGATTACCCGAGGAGTGACTGGAAACACATGAGACATAGTTGGAGGCGGTGGCGGTGGACGTCCCGCTGCCAACTCAGCTTGCATGTAAGCAATGTAAGCAAACAAGTTAGCCACATCCCCCGCTCGTCGCGCCGATTCCTCCTGTCGTTGCCTTCTCTCTTCGGCGAGCTCGGCCTACAAAAGTTTCCACTCAATTGTTACAATTATGTGATAATATGTGATTAGAAATTAAATAATTGTTTACTGAAATAGAAATAACCTCCAGTCTCGCACTTGCAGATCTGCGACGGTCCGGCGTGGGCGTATGGGCGGGGCGATGGCTGGGTCCCTCGCCCGAATCCGTGAGAGGGTAGGACAACCGCTCGTGTCCACGAGTGCCGTCGCCTATGATCAACCGACCATGCTTCTTGCCTCCTCCCGCCCTCATGGCCACCTCAAGCATCAATAGGATGGGCGGTCGAATCCCACTCGAGCCATAAAGTTGCTTACCCACCTCCGTATATGCAAGTGATACGGGAGTAGACGGATGGGTTGCTCGTAAGCCGAAGGAGGGTTTTCGGGATCGTAGCCGGCCCGAGTAGCCTTTTCTCGGTGGGCCATAGCCCAGCCCAAGAACTCAGGACACTCGGCGCCTCCATGTGACCGGGACTCGCAAAGAAAATAACAAGTTCATTACTATTTATGCATAATTAATTAGGAGATAAAACAAATAAATGACTCGCATACCCATCGAGCCCTGTCCTCCTCGTTGCTAAGGCTGCCTTGGTGGTGAGATGGACCAGGCATCAGCCGCACGCCGGGCTCGGCCAGCGTTGTGCATCTCCTCCCACTCGGGTGAGAACTACTTGTCCACTATGCGTTCCCAGCATAAATCGTCGTTACGGCACCACGGCGCGAGCACCTACACAGGATAGATGAGAGACGTCAAAAAATCAAATGAAGCAATGCATTAAATCGGAGACAAATCTAGATTTACCCGCAAGTATTGCTTCCGTGTGAGCTTCACAGTCCTAGCCGCATCTTTGGTTATCTTTTTTCGAAGGATATGGCCATAGTAGTTAATGACGCACCGAACTTGCGCCTCGTAGTGCATGTCCTTCACGAGCTTCCGACATCGGTTGTGAGCCACAACCTTAGCCATCTCCTCGTACCCTGGCTCACAAGTGTAGAATTCCTGCATGTAGACATAATGTGTTTAGTTTTTATTGCATAAGTGTACAATGAAATGCGATGAATCAAAAGAGTACAGACGAGAAAGACTTACCCACAATTCCGACACCACTCGATCCGCCTTGTTGACGGAGCACCCGTTGAATGCGTCGATTTGCTCGGTGGCGACGCGGTAGTGCTCCCAAGTCCACGCTGGCTCGTACCTTCCACCAATGTGAACCTGACCTGGAAAGTGCAGCCCGACCAAAGCACCAAGGACAGCGTTCACCTTGCGTTTATGACTACCCGGGGTCATCAATTTCCAACTCTGCGAAAAGTGATTAAGAAAAAATATTACTTTGATATTAATAAATATTTTCACATTATCAAATGAAGGAAGTAGTTAGAAGTTACTTACGATGGCATTATCGGTCGAATTACCGGCCGCGTGGACAAAGGTATCGGCCTGTCGGGGAGTCTCGTAGGACCCCGCAGCCACACGAGAGGCCGCCGCTCCGCCTGCTCCCCCTCGTGCTCCTCCTCACCCTCATCCTCCCGCCCGTCCCCCTCCTTCGACTCTCCCTCCTGCCCTCCCCCTCCTCCGAGCCCCCTCCTCCGAGTCCCCCTCCTCCTCCTCCTCCTCCTCCTCCTCCCCCTCCTCCTCCTCTCGCCTCCGGCGCGGAAGGTGGTGCTACGGACCTACTCCGAGTCACTCGACCCATAGCCTTACCGCCACCGCTCCCGCTGCCCCTAGTGCACTTAGAGCGATCGCTCCCGCTGCCCTTGGGGCCACCCTTTCCCCGACCCAAGCCTCGTGTGGATCCGAGTGGTACATCCGAGTCCGACATCTGTCTCCTCCAAACGGACGCGCACCGTCGCTGCGGCCCACCGCCCACCATCTTTGTCCGGTCACCTGCAATTAAAAAGTCGGAAAACATTTAGCACAAATGAAATAAATAAGACATGATTAGAAACATGCATATAAAAAAATATATTATTTAAGACATAATAGTAGCTTACATTTATTAGAAATAATCATCCCAATCGGGATTAATTGGATCGTCTGACCGATCATCGCTATCATACATGTCGAGATCACATTCCGGCATATGCTCGGCGGAGGAATGACCTCATGAATGCCTAATTGTAAATTCTCAAGTAATTTTAAGTCCTTCGGATTGGAAACTACATCTCCGATATCCTCGTCATCACCACTTTCATCATCCTCGACATCAACCCTTTCATTATTCTCGTCTACTTCCATTTCCATTGCTCCGGTTAGGTCTATCTCAAAACGCCCTTGTAACCCAACTTCTTGAAAGAATTCTCCGTCATATGTTTTAGGATCCATATTGTAATCTTCATTATTTGGGACAGGTAGTCTACCGTGTGGCGATACCTCGTGCACAACGTCCCACCCTAGAAGACGTTCGTCGGTTTTACACGGGTATGAGAGATAATACACTTGCGTTGCTTGTTGAGCCACAATATAGACATCGTCTCCTGCATAGACGGATGATTGTCGAATTTCAACTAATCCAATACTAGGTGTCCGTCGTACTTGGTTAGGATCAAACCAATGACATCCGAATACGACAGGCTTCGGAGGTTTGCAACCAATGAATGAGAGGTAGACGTAATAGTCAATGTTCTTCAACACGTCCCTCCGGCAGCTGATGGTAATGCGAAGGACGATAAGGTCTTCCTCCGTTGCGAGGATCTTGGGCTCCACAGAATCTCACCCTCGGAGCTGTAGATGCACGGGTAGGAGAGGCACGGTGGGCGGCGAGGGCAGATGGTCACCTGGATGTCCTTGCCGTCCCAGGTCTTGGAGACGGCGGTGGTGCCATTCTCGCGCTTGGCGACGTAGGCCTTCGACTCCGGGAGCACCCAAGGGGGATACTCTGCAGCAGAATCGCCATCGTCGGAGGTGAGTGCAGGCGGAGTCAAGGTGGACGGGTGGAGTTTGAAACGGGGATTCCCCATGGTGATTGGTGGGTGAACTTGCTCTGGATCTACGATTGGAAAGAGATAGGCTGATGCTTCGATATGTACAGGCTTGAGAACCGAGAAGATAGCTAAAGGGAGACGAGATCCGAGAAGGATTCGGCCGGCGGCGGCGAGGGCGCCGCTTCCGACTACCGAGGCTCCGACTCCGAGTGATGAACTGATTGTTTTTCTTTTTTTTTTTTTTTGAGCTCAAAGAGTGATGAACTGATGACGGGGCTTCACACCGGTCGGTGTCGGCCCATGTTATCTTTTTTTTTAGCCAATGTCGGCCCACGTTATCCGTGGGCTGTGGCTATGACTATGAGCGAGCGAGTGATGTTATCGAACAGACCTCCCATGATCCTCTCGGGCTGACATACTCGAGCTGAACACCACACGACAGTGCAGAATTTTTTTTATAAATAACAGAATTTTTTTAATAATTTAATATAAATAACATGTTGATTTGAAATTTTGTAAAACAAACAGGCCCATCGTCCATCCAACAGGTGACAAGAAAAAATGACAACAAGGGATATATATTCCCATAGGCGACTTGCTACATTAGCCTTTCTTTTTCGATATTTTCTGTGTTAAACCTGTTGATGTCTCAATTAAAAATATTTTTGGACATTTAAAAATCATGATAAATGTTATGGTGGTAGACAATATTCTAATGTAACCATTTTAGCATAAAAAATCTAAAAAGATGTTAGTAATTTTAAACAATCAATGTGTATTAAACTAGTTGTTAATGACTAATTGAATTTTTGGACCATCTTAAACATTGATAAAAACTACGTAACAGATACCTAAATTCATTTTATCCTTACTATTACTAATATAAGGTTTCCTTAGGTTTAGTTTATATCTTAAATTTTTTAGTTATTTAAAGTTAATTCAAATTTCAATTTGAATTCAAAGAAAATTAACTATATTCTAACTTTAACTCGAGTCAAAGAGTTAAGAGTCCCATGAAATGGTCCCAACAGGACATAATGTTGTATGTTAAGGAGCTAGAGTTTAAATTATAGTAATTTATACTTTGAATTTCAATTTCAATTTGAATTAAAATAGCCCATTGGATGGGCCATGGGCCTGCTAATTTTGCAAAATTTCAAATCGATATATTATTTAATTAAATTATTAAAAAATTCTGTTATAAATAAAAAAATTCCGTGAATAGCAACAGTAGTAGCAGCGATTTGCCTAAAAAAACAGCGTGGATAGATTTGTCTCAGAGTTAAACATTTGTTTGAATGCTACAAACTGCATGATTAAATGGGGAGACAACAATGCCGTAACAATTTGAAAATTTACATGGTCCAATTAATACCAAATCGCTTATATTTCACTTCCCAGTTCTTAATTTACACCTCCTCCCAGTTGATACCCAACAAGGCATCTCTTATTGCTGAAACACAAACGTTACACCCACCAGGATTATCTCAGTATAATGTAAACATCACACTCAAATCAACAGTGCACACATGAACACATACCCAGCAAATCACAACATCCGCCACACTGTTTACAATAAGAGTATAAGACTCATGACAGGGACCCAACTGCAGCTCCATCAAAGCGACCTTCATTCAGACATGTCTCACACCTTGACGCCAGGAACATGAACCCACTCCAGCTGCAGCACGATCAGGCCACTGTCAACCTTTGTCAGCTTCAAGATCAAGTCCTGGACCACCTTGCCATCCTTCCATGATACGTGGCTCTCACCGCCAAGGTAATTAACCCCAACTGGGTAGATGGTCTTGATCCTTGTCCCGTCGGAGGCATGCTTCAGGTCCAACTTTGCCGCATCGTATATGTCAGTCAGGTTGATCTCAGCCACGCCCATGCTGTCATCTGCTGTGAATTTGTCTTCATCAAACACTTCCTGTGTAGGATGCAAAATTCAGAAATCAGTAGTCCTTTCCTTGATTATTCCTTAGAAACACAAGTATTACAAATCAATTCAAATCTGCAGTAAGTATCCGTGGATCTATGGCGGAAATGATTTGCTATCCACCTTTCTAGCACATGAGTTCAATTTTTCATGTCACGTTAACAAATCACTAATAAAAGATGAAAACCATTTGACAAACAGTACCCATGCTCGATTTGGTCACAATATCAAGATTGTAATACATATTGCAACCATATTTACGCAGAGCACTGTGATGAAGAAATTAAAATAGAAAACTTACAAGGTGCACTGGCTTTGTAGGGTTTGTGACTGAGAGCTGCAGTACTTCATTCCATACTGGGTTAGGATTCTTCTTCTGGACACTGCTCTTCACCTTCTGTACCATCAGCAATCAAAAAGAAAACTTTAGCAACAGACAAAAACGGGATGGGCTTTCATGTCATTTGAGCTGAAGTCAACTGAATGAAAGAAATAATGGGTAAAAAGTTAATTCTATTTGAGGGTGTTATAGTACTCATTGAATTGGTGTTCGCGTGATGCGGCAACCGCAGGCTAAGTCCTTAAAAACATACTAGACAAACAAATATCATGAGAATGACATATGAGAGTGACAGAAAGAAAAGGCGTGTTAGCTAAATATCATTAGCCAACCATACGGACAGAAATGACTAATTATCCAAGGAATATAATCCCTCTGTATTTTTATTATTATCGTTCAAACAACTTTGGTAGTTCAGTTTTAGTTCATTTGACATGTCCGTCAAGATTTTAAGCCAGTAGGTACTGGTAGGATATTGATTGAAGTACAGGGTTCAGAGGGTTCCAGGGTTCATTCACAAATTAGTGCAGGATTTTATGCATTGCCTTGTAATTGAAAAAAAAAGTTCTGCTGCTCTACAGGTGCAGGATTCAGTCATGTATCACCCCTGTCTTTGTCATTTTATAATGGTGCAAAATTATATTAGACCAATTGCAGGATATGGTCCTCCACTCTACAACTCGGCGTTCCACAGACCATTAGCGGAGCACGTAATTGCGTTTTTTTTTAATTTCCATGACAAACTGGAACTGCAGCTAATCTCAAAATCGGTTGGTTTACACGAACCACCGCCCCCGATTCCCGAACAGCAGCAGAGAAGAAACGGATTCTGTTCGGCAGATAGATCCCATGGATCACTTGCCTTCCGTCCCACATACCGGCATACAGGATCGATGCGACGGCAAATACTGCCACAATAATAGCGCAAAAACTGTTCTATTGTATGCACACGAGGCGATTCACGGCTCATACACCTAGGAGATCGTGGAAAATCAACGCACCCGAATTAATCCCCTTCCCCAGATCGCCGGCGGCGTTGACCACGGCCATGCTCCACGCGCGTGCCCTGTCCGAGCCGCTCCGCCGCGCAGATAGCGGGGAATCGAGGCAATGCTACCTTTGGGAACAAAAAGAAATACTCGGATAGAGGGGAGAGGAGGGTGAGGGTGAGCGGCGGCGAACCTGGTTGCCGTACTGGAGGACGACGTAGGGGTCGCTGGTGTGGGTGAGCGGGTCGCAGATGGCCAGGTTGCTGCCGCGCAGCACGCGGACGTTGAGCTTCCCGATGACCCCCTCCTTGGAAGCCGACGCCATCGATCTCCCCTGGTGCGCGCCTTGCGTTGGTGAGAGTGAGCTGTGGGAATGGGGGAGAAATCGAGGGATGCTGGTCGGGTGGATGCGGCCATCGGCAGGCGGCCGGCGCCGGACTATATAGGCGGCGCGACCTGTTCTCGGGCTGCCAGCATGCCATCTTCCTTTCACCAATCTAGCAAATGATTTTTAAGTTGTCCAAAAACATTATGGTTTTCTTATCTCGTTCCTTTGCTGAAAAATAGAAATTCGAAATGAAAAGAAGACTAAAACATGATCCGACGTTCTTAACCACGAAGTAAAGCACCGTGTTAGTGTCTTCAAGATGAACTATTTTTTATTTCAATCCTAGGGAGATGTGTGGTTTAGGATGGCTTCACGTTTGCAGGTCTAATGCTTTTTTTTCAAAAATATAGTATTACTTCTATTTAAATATATTTGACATTTTAGCTTTTAGCATATGGAATGGCGAGTAAAATATAATATTACGAGTATAAAAGCAGGTGCTCATATGAAAAAAAAGGTGCTCATAATACACCAACATAATTAATTATGATTGCAACCATGCTGATTTTGACACTCAAACTTATGTGGATTGGTTCTATCATTAAAAGAGTAATAGACCAAGGTACACTCCATCGCAAAAAATATTTTATCTATTGTTTATTGAATTTCTTTACTGATTTCCCCACAAGGGTAACCTTTGCTGGAAATGTCTGGCTCGGTACCCCTGCTGCTCACAGCCCATTTCAGTCACATTCGAATTGGAAATTACTATCTTGTTTCTCGAATGATCTCTCCACATGCTTTCATCATGCACGTGTAACAGATGTGAGCGTACCCCGGAACGACCTTTTCAAATCTGTTAGGTAAACAAAGCTAAAATGCCAAAGGAATTAGAACACATGTGTAGTTCAGTTTTATGTGAAAAATTGGAGTTTTGAGTGTGGAAGAGAAGAAGACAAAACGAAGACAATGACGTGTCATCTATCTCTCGCGTGCATACAACTGTTCAATCAACATGCTGCTGAATGGAACAAAACTGTGAAGGCGTTTTATCGAACATGCGAAGATGCATGCCCAGAAACATTTCCCTTTTTGGAAAATTACGTGAAGCTTGTTACTCCCTCCGTCCAGTAAATATATATAACCATTCGTTGACTTTCAGATCTCTCATTTGACCACTTGTCTTATTCAAAATATTTGTGAAACATTTATTTATTTTATGATAATTTAATTTATTCTTAGATATATTTTAAGTGTGATTTTTTTATTTTTGTATTTGTATAAATTTTTTGAATAAGACGAGTAGTCAAACGTAATATATGTAAGTCAACGAATGCTTATATGTCCGGACGGATGTAGTATTACTTTGGCTCCGATCCATATGTGCCATTTCAAGTGTTACACACCCAAAAGATAGTTAGTTATGTTACCCCTACTTGTTTGGGTGCTGGGAGGCATGATTTTCGAAGTATGACATAAAGAACGAAAAAGTACTACCTCCGTCTATAAATGTAAGCATTTGTTGACTTTCGGAGATCATGTTTGACTACTCATCTTATTCAAAAAATTTGTTAAAATTTTGTTTATTTTGTTAGAATTTACTTTATTCCTCGATATGTTTGAATATGCCTACTTTATTTTTATATTTACATAAATATTTTGAATAAGACGAATGATCAAACAAAAAAAATCGGAAAGTCAACAAATCCTTACATTCTTGGACGGAGGGAGTACTATGGCATAAGGGCAAGTACTACGCTACACGTCAGCGAGTCTCATAGCCCGTCTCATGCAATGTCACATAGGATTTTTGATGATGTGGAAGAGAGAGAGGGGTGAGAGAAAGAGGTGGTTGTTTCGCGAAGCAACCACCTCATGCGCTAGAATTTAGGAGTATGAGACGGCTTACACATCATTGTATAAGTTGTAGTTGCCATACAACTCATAAATATTTCTTTTCTCATCCACAAATTTAGGATAAATCAATTTCTACGAGACAACTAAAACGACCATCCATTGTATAAGTGGTCTAATAGACCGTCTCGAGATTACGTGTCATGCATGAGACAGTCTATAAGACCACACCTTTGTACTTGCCCTAGCTGAGGAAGAATTTACATTTTCCAGTTGGATGTCGCACAATAACTGGTCGGCCGTACCAATAAGTTTCAACTTTCAATACGAAGGTGAAAAATGTGTTGCCGTAGTGTTTGGGTGAATGGCACATAATGTAGGAGCTGGATCGGCAGTGTCATTTTCTTGTTGGATCACGGTACGATTCCCGGGATAACCTTCTTCTAATTCTTATTTCAACGTGGGCCGCGCGCTGGAAAATCATTACCGGAGCTAGATCACCCGCCCTGCCACCTGTCACTACACGCTCTGCAGGTTACTGGTAGGTGAGCTGGCAGCTGGGTGCATATGCATGCCGGTCAACTAAATTGCCAGCTCGGATCCTGACCTTGCAACCGCTCCCAGTACATTATTCAGACCGTCCGATGTACAGTACACGTCGAGCCAACAGCTCCGGCGACGGCGACATTATTGCTGTGTATTTTTGCGGCCTTGTGCAGCTCATGCTTTAACCGTAGACATATAGCATATAATAAGGCTAAAGGAAAAAAGAAAACACTTAAACGTCTGATGAGAAGTGTTTTTTTTCTCTTTGAGACGGATGACAGAAAGGATTGCCAAACGGTAAATCACACGGCTCTCGTAATATCTTCAAGTGATTCTCAAAATTTTGACCTTAAAACTTGTTTTTTTATGAAGTAAAAATATTATAAGGGATAATTTCTCCTTTCCTCCAATAGCTTCCTCTAAACATAAACCAATAGTACTTTTGACTGGGACATGTAACATTTGAAACCATAATAATATCACTCTCTTAAAAATAGAAGGATTGAGACTCCAAATTTTCCATGTTTCTAGCTAGAAATGAGGAAAAATTAGAGAAAAACTAAATAAAGGATAGTTTTGAGGCTATGATGGATATATTTTTTAGACTAATTCCTAATTATTTGTTTTAAATAGAGTTTTAGACCTTACCTAGAGATGTACTCTACTCACCATGAGAAGCGTCCTCCTTCGCCCTTTTCTTCAATCAGCTTTCCTTTTCTATAGGTTAAAAAAAACTTTCCTTTTTCTATTCTTTTTCCCTGTAAATTCAAGTTTATTTCTGCAAAGTTTATTTTTGAAGGGCCCTGCAAAGTTTTTTCCTTTAAGAACAAATCGGTGTACTTTTCCAGGCCTCAGCAAGAAGATTGCAATTCTGCGCATTTCTGCTTCTGCGGGAATTCAGATACAACGTGCCAAACCCTATTGTCTGATTGATTGATAACAAGCACAAGCACGTACTATTGAACAACGATACATTGGTGGCCTGAATTAATGCAAAAACATTATAAATTAGACATTGCATGTAAAAAAGTCTAATTATAGAAAACGACCCAAGTAATAATACGTGCTAGTTGCGAGGGGTACGATGTTCTGAGCTATGATGTGCCAAACCCAATTGTCTGATTAATTGATACTCCCTCTATCTCTAAATGTAGGGCGTTTTGGAATTTGAAATTTTCACCAAATGTAGGGCGTTTTACAGATAGGATAAATTTGGAGTTGGTGGGAGAGTTAATGGATGGGTGGATGAAGATAAAAATGAAAGGGTATGGTAGTCTTTTGACATATTGACTATTTTATTGTTTGAATCTTAGAAAGCCCTACATTTAGGGATGGAGGGAGTAACAGTAAAGTTAGCTGGTAGAAAAGGACCCAAGCACAAGCACGTATTGAACAACGATACATTGGTGGCCTGAGTTAATGCAAAAACATTATCTACTTATATATAAAAGATACAACCCACTAGGACGTCTTCTTTCAATCCACGTTACGCCACATCATCATAATTAATTTTTTTTGGAGGGCACATAATAATTAATTTCAACCATTAGATAAAGAATAGATGTTAGAGATTAACACAGTTAGTCCAAGATTATAATTTTAAAGTTAATATCTTTTTGTCCCGCTGCAACGCGCGGGTTATCAACTTGTAAATTATACATTGCATGTACAAAAAGTCTAAATATAGAAAACGACCCAAGTAATAATACGTGCTAGCAGTGGCCTCCATCCTTCTAGACTATAGAGAGACATTTTACAATAGTTCTAAATAACTGTGAGCTACTCCTATCTCGCTATAAAAAATCTATTACCTCTCCTAGGAGGTAATACCGTAATAGTTCACACTAATAAATAATAATTACTATATTATTTTTTACCTCTTTTAGAATGTAAATTAATGTGCTAATATTACTATCAAATTTATTTCTGTTGCTCAACAGCTTCATTAACAAAAAGAAAAGAAAATACATGACATTCGTACAGTATGATTGGAACCAAAGGTACAAGTTTTCGTGATCCAGTTTTGCAGGTACAAAAGGTCTAAATATAGAACCGGTGGTCAGTAGTTGGTCATGAAACTTAGTACTTTGCACCTCTGAAACTGTGTAACCAAAGTTTAGGAGAACCTCTAGTCAGATTGCCAGTATTATTTATTTATGAAAAAATCATTTTCCTGTTTATTGCAACCATTTGGACTTGCACAAGAACTCAAGTCGTAAGAGCTTCCCAATAATATTGCTGTGTAACAGAACCGTTGACTCTGGGAATATTTTTCATGATCCAGTTTTATGCATGATTGCGAGCGGTACTATGTGGTTGTGAGCTCTGATTTGCTAGGCCCTATTGTCTGATTGATTGATAACAGTAAAGTTAGCTGGTACTAGAAAACAACTCAATTAATAGATAGCAGTGGTCTCCATCCATCAAGAGCGTGTGAGCATTTGATGCACATTTTAATGTCCCAAAACGAACTGGTCTGACGAGTTCACACCCTGTCATTATATTTGTCCTGATCGTCGTTTCCTCCGAGTTGGCACGGGATGACGGGACATATCATAGTGTTTTTCTTATTTTATTTTCCCTTGGAATGGAGGACACATCATCATAGGGTCTGACGAGTTCACACCCTGTCATTATACATATCTGGAGGATGTTCATGCGATGATCATATTTTATTTTGACTTTTTATGTTTGCGGCGACAGCCTTGCTATGCAAAGGTTACGTGGCCACCTCGACAGCGGCGGCGGTGCAAGTAACTTCCTCCGTTTGATTGAAAGTATCGTTTTACACTTTTAAATATTGTTTTTACTATTCATCTTATTCATAAAATTTTTGTAAATGTTATATATATTTTTTAACTTAATTTATCATTAGTGATACTTTAATAATAATGTATTTATTTTTGTATTCTTATAAAATTTTTAAATATGACAAGCGGTCAAACGTGAAATCGGAAAAGTCAAAAACGACACTTTCAATAGAACAGAGGTAGTAAAACAGAGAACAACGAGTATCCCTCTTCGGTCAAAAAAGAGAACAGGACAACCCTACAAACTCAGAACATCGTACCCCTCAAACTGGATCACTGAAAATATTTCCAAAGTCAATTATACTCTGTACCAATGCATTATTGGGAAGCTGTTACCACTCATCAGTTTTAGGAAAAGTAAGAATTAGAAAAAAAATATATCGTGCAAGTCGAAATGCATGATTGCTATAAATTTCTCTGATTAAAAAAAAATCATGGAGGTTAGTATTTTTTGCGAATGATTTTAAACCTTTTCAGGCCTGCGAGATGCACCCTATAGACCATGAGGCACGCATGTGAAAGTTTTAGCCAAGTGACTAATTTGTTCTCTTGTTGGTCAATCATATTCATATCAAAGGCTTGGTAATTTGGGCGTCCAAATCAGAGCCAAGTGAGTAAATCCAAGCCATCCATTCTCTACCACGGCCTATGCTGCGCCATATGTAACCATTGGAGATATTTTCCGCTGTGACGGGACCAGGTGCATTACAACGCATGGCTTTGCTCTACCTGGTACTTGTTGGTTGTTGCTTTCTTGTTTCAAATGTGCTTCAGTGCTTGGCATCCTGTTGTCCCTATCTCAGCACGTGAGGATTTAATACTTGTCCTCCTTGATTGTCTTTTGTGTTCATATCTTGTTGGGTTGCCGGCGTCGTTGTTCTGGGATGAAATCCTACTATTCCTGCAATAACGAGCCTCAGAATTGACATGCTGGTGTTTCGAGCTTCATATCTTGTCTGGAAAACCAAATTCTGCAGCAAGTCTGATGTTGGTGTCCGAGAAATGGATGGAGTCACTTGGCCAACATATGGTATCCGGGATGCCTATTGAACAAGGAGATTTTTGCTATTTTACCCACGTAACCAGCTGGGCTTCGTTATAATACCCATTGTCGTTGGGCTTCACTATTTTGCCCACGAAATAGTTGCCCCATCCGGTGAAATGCCCACAGGACGATATTGCCCTTGCCTTCTTCTTCCTCCTCCCTCCCGAGATCTCCTCGCATCTCCGCCGCCGGCCATCTCTGGCTGCCGCCGCCGCCACCTCGCGCTCGGGCCGGAGCGCCGCCACCGCCAAGCACGCGTCCGAGCCGGGCCGCCGCCGCCGCGCGCCATCGGGCCGGCGCGCCCGGGCCGCCGCTAGCCGGCGCGGGCCGAGGACGGGCCGCCGCCGCCGCCGCGCGCGCCCGGGTCGGGCCGTCGCCGCCACCCGCGCGCCGAGGACGGGCCGCCGCCGCCGCCCGCGCGCCTCGGGCCGGAGCGCCCGCGGCGAGCGCGCGCCTAGGCCGGGCCTCCGCCGCCGCCCGCGCGCCCTCGGGCCGGAGCGCCCGCCGCCGGCGCGCTCGGGTCGGCAGCCGTCGCCGCCGCCACCCGCGCGGCCCGGCCTGATCGCATGCGGAGGCGGCGGCCCGGGCGGGCGGCGGAGCTCCGACCGTGCAAAGCGGGCGGCGGCGGGGCTGCTCTCCTGCAGCGTGGCACCCACGACGGGCTGCTCTCCGGCCATGGCGGCAAGGAAGGGAGGGAAAAATGGAGGAAGAAGAAGATGCGGGGTAAATTCGTCCGAAAATTCGTTCATGGGCATTTCACCTTATGTGTTATTGGTTTCGTGGGCATTTTATCGAAGCCCAATTATAGATGGACATTCCGTCGAAGCCCATCGATTGCGTGGGTAAAATAGCAAAAATCTCTTGAACAAGCGATGTACTAGTTGAAGAAGGGGTACCAGAGTCTTGCAACTTTATAGCTATCTAGATTTTTTTTTTTGATAACTGTATAGCTATCTAGTTATATAACGTGAGAAGTTTACTAATTAAGGATGCAAAAAACACGACGGCTCCGTTCCCTCTAACCGTTGAACGTTTATAGAAGCACATCAGCCTGTCCTATGTGATTTTGGCTGCATTGGGATGCCGTGAATTTTTTCTAATTCAATAAACACGCCGTCAGTTTCATGTATCTTATAAAAGGAAGAAGTCTACATTGCCTCCCTCAACTCTTGTTAAAGTCCGGTTTTCCTCCTCCAAATATAAAACCGGATATCCAACACCTCTCAACTATTAAAACCGTTCACTTATCTCCCTAGACGGTTTTAGATAGTGGTTAGACATAGTCAACATGTGGGACCCACATGTCAGTTGACACCGACATGTGAGCCCCGCGTTAATGGTATTTTTATTACCGACATGTGGGGCCCACATGTCGGTGATACGGATTCATAAGTTGACTAGGTCAAAATCATTTTCTAAAACGTCTAGGGAAGAAAAATGAACGGTTTTAATAGTTAAGTGGGGTTGGATACACGATTTTATAGTTGGAGTAGGAAAACTAAACTTTGACAACCGTTGAGAAGGAGTTAAAATAGATTTCTTTCTCTCCGAAACAGGCCGGGTTGTTGTTTTTTAGCATTTGCCGGGTCGCTGAGAAGCAGCAGGCAAACTTATAACGGGCCCATACACCTTGTTTTTGGCATAAAATGCTTGCTTGAGTTAATTGTATAGGTACAACCTAGAAAGCATAGTTACTAGTGAGACCTAGAAAAAATAATTACTAGTGAAACCTTCTGCTGATAACATAGACGCATAGCTGTCTAGCTAGAAGAATAGGAGAAATCACGATATCATAGACGAAAAACTGTCTAACAAAATGCTGCAAGCATGCAGTTGACAGGAGGATATTCTTCTCCAAACTGTGTCCACGCAACTTGGGTGTGTTTGTTTCCTGAGTCTAAATTTTATAGCTGTCACATCAATAAAAATCTTGCTATTTAAGAGTATTAAATAAAGTTTAATTATAAAGTAAATTACAGGTCCCTAGACTAATTTACTAGACGAATCTAATGAGGTTAATTAAGTCGTGATTAGAAGATGATTACTGTAGCGTCACTTTACCAAAATATAGATTAATTAAGCTCATTAGATTCATATCGAAAATTAGCACCAATCTGTTAAAAGGGTTTTATCATTAAATTGATCGAAATATTCATAAATAGTAAGATTCTCTTTGATGTGACAATGCTTAAATTTTAGAGGGCAGGAAACGAACAGGGCCTAAAGTATTTCATCGGAGTACATTGATGGTCTGACATAATACACAACCGACATATCATTGATCTCATGACTAAGAAAGCTAAAGAAGGGCGTAGCAAGAAAAGCAACAATGAAGTTCTTACAAGATACACGAGGATAGGATACTTGTTACAGTAAGTCATCATCATGAAATACACGCCGATCAGTGAAATCACATTTGACATCAGCATTTTCGTCACAGATGCTGCATATTTCCTCATGCTCCTTGGCATCCAATGGCAGGCTCATTCTCTTGAGCTCCGGTGCGCATCGGAAAAGTAGTTTCAATAAATCAACTCCCTCCTCTCCTTCAATGTCAAAGCTGAGATGTACCTCCTCAAGATAAGACAAAGATATACTTTCATTTCTCCAGTTGCTAGGCTGTCGACACGCACAACTCTGTGAGCACAATTCGTTGACCTCCTCCGGCATGATCTGTCCATGAATTATATGAAAACTAGTGTCACCACAACCTTAAAGAATTGGAAGTTCTACAGTTGAACAAACTGAGAGGTTACCTTGATTTGATGGATGGACACCTTGAGGCTTTGCAAAGCTGGTTGAATCTGAAGCAGATGCAACATCAATGGTCCAAAAGCATGACCTTCTGTACTGACATCCAGCTCCAAAACGGAGAAATCAGTCATCCCAAGCCGGTTTATCTCTTGTACAAAACTCCGATCTAGTATCGTCCAATCATTCTGAAAAACAGAGATAAGAACATTGTGCGAAATGACGACTCTTTTATTTGGATGAACCAAGTATGGTGGGAATCCAGAAAGCAAGCTGACAAGACGCACCTGTATACCACGTATCTCTAGCCGTAGGGTGTGAACGCCACTGCCCAGGCTGTAGCGCAGCTTGTTGAGGGCGAGGAAGTGAAGCCCAACTTTCTGGAATTCAAAATTTGATAACTGCCAGTGGTGTCTCTCCACCTTTGGCGCCGAGAATGACAAATGGAAGTCTCTGCTAATCTCGAACTTCAGCTTCACCTCCTTGAGCTCTGGGGCATGGATGTCGACGCTAGAGATGCAATAGGGATACAAGTATTTGCCGTCCACCAGCAGCTCCTCAAGAGTCGCCGAGTGAACTGTCAGATCATTGAAGGTGGGAAGCAGGCCGGGGAAGAATCGGAGAACGCGTAGGTGCGGACAGTTGGGAAGCAGGGAGGGGACGATGTTGCAGCTCGCGGCGAGTTCAAGGATCTCGAGCCTGGTGAACTCACCAGTCGGTGGCGGTATAAGTGGCAAGTCGTAAGCTCTGAGGGTGAGGGTGTTGGTGCGATCGAAGCAGGGCATCTCGATGGCTCCCTCGAACTTGCTCCGTCCCTTTGGGATTTGCGTGAATAGCGTAGCAGAGAGTGTCTCCGGAGACAGCAGCGCGGCGGCGCGCAGGAGCGACGAGCCGCGCCCCAAGTCTGCTCTCGACTTGAACTCAACCTCAATGTCCAGGCGGTCCAACACGGGGCTGGTGATCTTCACAAGTGCAGCCTCCACCGCCTCAGGTTCCATATCCTTGAAGGTGTACTCCCGGAGGCAGGCCCAGAGGCCGGACCACCGGCTGGAGAGAACGCTGGTGCGCGCAGCTTCGCAAACGCATCCGAGACGGGTGAGCAGCTGCAGGAGCACATCATCGGGGAGGACACTGATGAAATCCACCCCGTCGTCTTGACCTTCCCATCCCAGCAGGCGAGGGAGCACAGGACGGAGCATGGCTTGCTTTGACTTCCCCTGCAGCTAAAGAAGCAAACATCATCGGTCACTCAAAATTTCCAATTGGCCATCTAGCATTAGTCCAGATACAAATAACAAACTGTAGCATCCCAAATTGTATTCACTAGAACAGAATCTATGCTTCAAACCGAGAAGAAACTTCTAACTATTTGATCCATTTTCACAAAACAATGCAATGACTACTAAACCATCCCCCCATTCTAACTTTGACGAAAATTTAAGAACAGAAACGAAGTGTACCATCAATACATTCACTAGACCAAAATCTCAATCTTATTCCATTGGCAAGGGCACAAAGTACTGACCAAATCTCAATCTTATACTATTGCCCAAGCACTAGTCATTATTATGCTACAGGCTATAACTAATAAAACTGAACCATTTCTGCATTCTAGCTTCGAGCAATAATTTTAGCAATAGAAATTTGAGAAAAAAAGCACCAGCAGCATGCTATATCTACAGGTATACATGCGCATGGATCGGAAAGAGAATCTGACGGCTTCAGCTCACCTTGCACTGCCGAGGAGAGGAGCAGAGGCGCGTGGGCGTTGTTGGGTCGGAGAGGTTCCTTCAGCGGCCGGGTCGCTGGAGTCCGGAGAATAACAGCTGCGGCTAGATGCAATCAGAACGGATGATCCAAATGAGAGGAGGGAGCCACAGAGTAGTACATGAAATGGAGAAGTCGAACCCCTAATTACCTCTGGAACGGGTGCGGAGGTCCGCGGCGTCGCCGGAGCTCCGGAAGAACAGCAATGTCGAGGGGAACGGTGAGGAACGCTAAGGGCGGAGAAGAGGGGCTGCCGGCGCGGCATGGAGGAGGCGGTGAAGATTTGAGAGACTAGCGGTGAACAACTGAACACTCATGGGTCATGGCTGAGCGCCTGAGCAGCAAAGTGAGGCGATGCCTCATGCTTTGCGCTGCTGCCTGCAGAGGAGCACCTTGTCAAGAAAGAAAAATAGCGTAGGCAGTAGGCACGTGGCGCGCAAGTTTGCAACACGTGTTGGTAACAGATGAAGTACGCAGCTGTGACTATGAGGTCAAGTCATATCTCAAGCAGACTTCTAATTTTTTTAATAACATAATAGTTAAATATATTTTTAAAAATTATAAATGCTTATATTTAAGAATAAAGATAGTAAATAATATTAATTAACCTTATAGAAGATACATAAAATGAATTCTAATTTATGATTCTTGTTTGTCCTATTTCAAGATGTTAGGTGGTCGTGAAAAATATCATCGGCTATGAGGTGCAAACTCACTGTATTGTGAAGTTATATTTTTTTTTTGTCTTTGCAATAAAATGAGTACTCCGTTCTAGAATAAGAGCTCCGCGAACGGTTGCGAATGATAATTAAGGCGCGGTGAAAAAGATGAACGTATAAAAAATTAGAAATTAGAAGACGAGAGGTATATATAAATGTGTATTATATTGAAAAGAGTCAAAGGTATATCTCAAAATAAAACTGATAATTATTTTGAAAATAATAGAGTGAGCTAAAGTGATAAAAATGGATCTGCCTACGAAATAATTTAGTGAAGATTTGCTTATCCTTCCATAAGATTTTTTAGACATTGGATCTAGATCCAACAGCTCCCTCCTTCCTCCTCTTTCTTCCTCGAGAAAACCCCGCCTGCGCCCAAGGCGGCGCCACCTCCCCTACCCAACCTCCATATCCGGCGGGGTGCGGGAAACCGACAACCCTTCACACTAAGCCACCTGCATTAATCCACTGGTCAGCGAGGCGACGACATCCTCGTTGCCGCATCGCACCGCGCACACCCACCCGTGCTCCGCTACCACACCTTGATGTCATTACTGGAGTTCCTGGCCGGAGGTTGAAGAAGACCTCGGATCTTTTGATCTTGATCCAATGACCACGAAATCTAAGCGGAGGATTTGCAAAATTCCAGTCAACTGGGTTCTAGCAAATCTCTAAATAAATTACGATGGAGAGAGTATAATTATAAAGTCACCTACTAAGAAAACATGCGACCAAAGATTTTTTTCTTTAATACTTGCAATAACCACATTTTCTGGTGCATAACTTCACGAGCTATTTGTAACTTGCTAATAAGATTATCTTATCTAAACTGATAACATGTACTCCATGTTAGCTTTCCGATGATATAAGGTCCAAGATACGAGTCAGTTGGCATGTATAAATGACATAAAAGGAAGGTATAGGAGATAGTCTCATTTGTAGCTTCCAGGGTATTTTCACCATTTCTGGAATGGTGACATGACCAACTATGTGATTAAAAGTTCTGTTATTGTATTGTATATATCGGAGTATTTGAGAGTTCATCTACCAGTGTTATGCAATTCTTTCTTTTCCAAGAACGTGCCAGTTACGCAGTTAATTGCTGAAATAGGCCAAAAGAAGTCAATTGACTGATATACTTCTGGTTAATGAAATTCATGCCGCTGCAAATGATAACTTATTCCGATTCAGAGTGCTTAACAAGTCCTAGAATTTCTTTTTTTTTCTATATTGCTGCCAAAAGGAACTTGTTTCTAGAGCCGACACCGAGAATTTGTTCTAAAACAAATCATGAACAGTGTCTAATAATTTACTATTCATTAGTTTGTGTTTTAGTGATGCAGGGGATTACACATTTACACTTAGCTAGTGATGCTTGTCTCGTTTAGGATTCAAGACAAGAAATATGAGACGTCAAATGTATATGTTTTATATATTCCTGTATTCTTTTTCTATCTTGCGATTCGAATAAAAACCCGAAGTGTTAAATTTCATGAGTATTGTGGAGGAAGGCAGCCTTTTTGCAGGAAAGGGAACTCCCATTTCTACGGCCGATTACACGCATTCCTTAATTAGGAATTGGGTTGCTACAAAATTCTAGCATAAATCCTTTGACAAAACGTATATCTTGCATTTGAGAAAACTGTTCACAATCCGATTGTACGTGGCGTCAAGCATCGAGAACTACCGGCCGTGGAGGAAGCTTTCTGGATGAAACGGACGGGTGTCTACGAACCTTGACTCCTTGACAAGGTTCACAAAACCGAACTGGCCGGTCGGTTTTTAACCGAAAAACTGGTCCGGTTAACCGGAAAACCGATGGTTAACCGAACTGCTACAGTATATAGCTTCGGTTTATCCAGGCTAACCGGTCGAACCGCCTGACCGGTCGGGACCGGTTTTCCGATTAACCGGGATAACCGGCCGGTTTTAGACGGTTCTGTGACGGCGAAGAAAGAGATGCAAAGAAAAAGCCCAAGCAAAATGCCGTGTGTGGCCAGCTGCGGGCCTGCGGCAGAGCGCTGCAATCGGGTCCGAGAGACCTGCTGTCCTGCCCCGTCCAACATTGCGCCTTGGGAACCAACGACGACGCAGCCGTGCAGCTGGAGTAGAGATCCTCTTGTGCTTCAACAATGATGTGCATTTTTAGAGGCGAATGGATGAATGCCTAGAGTACACAAGAAGCTATGCATTAATCGGTGTCTCCAATAGACATTACCTCTTGCCAGTCAATTTCATTCCCACTCGTCTGTGCGTCGTTGGTGCTTGCCGCTTGCCGCACCACTGCTCGCCCTGCACCGCCGCCGGCTCCACTCGGTCTGCCTGGTGTCGCTGCTCGCGGCGTGCGCCGCCAGCTCCGTTCGCCCCGCCCTAGTGCGCGCCCCCGTCCGCCTCGTCGGGCACCGCGCGCGAGCTCGAGTTGCCGCCCCGTGCGCCTCACCGACTCCATTCACTCCGCCCTTGTGCGCCCTCCGAACGCCGCTACAGGCCGCTTGCCCTGCGCGCAGCCGCGTTACTCTGCCTCGGCCTCCCCGCGGCCCCGCGAGGACGCGCCCTGCCCCCGCGCGAGGTCGCCCCCACACCTGCTGCCGACGCGCCGCCACCGCTCGCCACCAAGGTCCGCGCGGCACTCGCCTCCCGCCGGTGCTCCCTCCACCGGATCTCGCGTGACTTCCTCCTCCGCCGGTTACCTCCTCTAGATCCCGCGCAACTTCCTCCTCCACCGGCCATTGACGAGCTCTAGGAACTCAAATCTGCCGCCGCGTGAGGGAGAGGAGACGCGCAAGCCCCCATGCCCGTGTCCGCGCTCGCGCTCCGCCCCGGCCCGCTTCGGCCATGCCCGCCGCTGGTGTGCCCGCGCTCGCGCCGCCCGCTCCGCCCCGGCCCGCGTCGGCCATGCCCGCCGTCTTCCCTTCCCCGTCGCGTGTCGCAAGGAGACGCTTCTCCTCGGATGCATCGGAGGAGAGAGGGTATCCACTTTTACCTCTCCCCTCTCCTCAAGGGCAATAATGCCTCCCACGATGCCTCCTATGTTGGAGAAGAAAATGACATGAACAGTAGCAATTTAGAAGCCATTTTTGCCTTTGCATTCTGCTGTTGGGGTCAGCCTTAACATGCTCACGTGCTGATGCATATATATTGCTGTACGCTGTAGAGGAATTGTACTTGTCTAACGGTGGGAGAGGGATTACAATCATTTTACTCTAGTAAAATCGGTGGAGACTGGGATGCTAGCGGAATCCACGGAAACTAGAAATCCCGATCCGGAACCGTCCGAAATTTTTTTAGCTGGTCGGCTAGGAAACATCAGGATTCCGACCGGGATGATCGGGTTTCCGACAATCTCAATGTAAAAAATCGACGTAAGGTAAAAACAAAAAAACTAAAAAAAGAATGTTAGCATGATTTTTTTTCATAATATTTCTAACAATATTCATGACACGTAATCGACGCTGACAATGGATAGTTCGGGGGAGGAAGAGGCGTGAGAAGGAGGACCGACTATTTGCGCGTCGGTGGAGTGTGATAAGATAATGTTTTGTTTTCAATTTTTTTTTCAATTCAAACTTGATTATTTTCTTGATTTGATTTCGTCATAAAAGTTATAGACTATCCGGAGGAGGGATCTCCCGTAGAGGTATAGCCAGTTTTGCACAACTAGTGGGCATGTTGTTTCGCAGCGCTCACGTAAAAATTCTTTTTGAACGCGTCGTCTCCGAAACAGGCCGGGTTGTTGAGAAGCATAAGGCAGACTTATAACGGGCCCAAAACCTCGCAAACAGCGGCCCAGTATGGCGAGGCGTCGTTGACCACGTCAACCTGGCCAGAAATTGAATACTCCGCGCGCCAAGGCAAGCGAAGGAGTGGGCACGAACGCTGCAGCCACTACGCCTACGCGCACGGCACAGGCGTGCCACCCACTCCGCGTGACCGCGTCAAAACGCGACCGCCATTTGCTTGCTTCAGACTCAGCTCTTGAGCCTTGTCTCTATTTCGCAAGGCGAACGCGCAGCAGCGCGTGTTCATGGCGAGAGACGCCATGCGGCAGGTCCAAGCCTTCCAGTGGCAGCCGCAGCAGCAGCGCCCGGGCGAGGAGCCCGCGGAGAGGGACATCGCCGTGGACCCCTTCTCGCTGCGGCAGTTCTCCCGGCTCGACATCGACCGGCCGCTGCCCATCCCGTCCGTCTCCGTCGCCGACCCGCACGTCTCGCCGGCCCGGTTCAGCCGCGGCGGGAACGGCGCGCTGCCGGCCTCCGCCGCGTCGTCCCCGCGCGTGTCCATCGCCGGCCGGCTGAACGCCCTCGCCGAGGCCACCGGAGGATGGGACAACGTCGTCTCCCCGGCGCCCTCCGTGGCGCCGCCGCCGAGAGGCCGCAAGTCCGACGGCGGCGACGGGGAAGGGGATGCGAAGGGGAGGTGGCGGACGACGTCGCGCACTCGTCGTCGGAGCGGAAGGCGAGCGAGCCGCAGCGGTGGGGCAGCGACGTCCCGCTGATCGCCGCCGAAGAGGACGACTCCGCCGGCGGGTACTCCTTCCCCAAAGCGCGCGGCAAGGACAGCAACGGCCTGGGAAATAAAGAAGCGCCGTTCAGATGCTGCATGTACGTGCCGGGTGTGTCATCCAGACGCCGCGGCAAACCGCCGCCGGCGCGCGCGTCGTCGTCGGGAGCGTTCGGCCGTGCCACAGCCCCCGCCGCCGCCGCGGAGGAGGAGAAGAAGCAGTACCAGTACAACGCCGACCCGGCCTCGGCGCGGCAGAGCACGGTGTCGGTGGCCGTGTCGCTGGAGCGGTTCGACCTTGGATCCCTGTCCACGTCATCCTGGGGGGACGACCTGGACCTGGACCTGGACGGCGAGGTCGCGTCGTCCTCGTCCCGCTTCGACCTGCTGCCGATGGAGCTCGTCTGCCCGGACGGCGACGACGAGACCGACCTGCCGGTGTGCGCCGCGTTCGTCTTCGACCGCGACGTCATCCGGAGGAGCGTGCTCAAGAAGAGGCTGGCGGACGATGGCGCGGGGAGGCGGCGCCGCAGGGGCGGGTGTCGGCGGACTCGTCCGGCAGGATCTCGGGCGTCCGGGTCTCCTTGAAGTCGCGGTCGCCCGTTTCACCGTGAACGTGAACAGAGCTGACCGTCACTCGCCGGGGCTTTGGAATTGGACGGGCAAAAATGGCGTGCAGCCGTCCGTGTACATCTGGGCTTTACTATGAGGCTGCTTCTATGTTAATGTCTCAGATGCATCATCACTGCGTCTGCCATACTTCATTTCCATGTCACCAGCAGCAATCTGAATCTCAAACGAATTATAAGCTCACCCATCCCGTGACTGAGGCCACCAAACTCCAGACATCATTGTCATGTTCATTTTCGCAAGTGTTTCAGCACTTCATCCCAGTATGTATACTCATATCAATGGGCAAAAGATGAGATATTATCACAATTCTATGAGTTTGACCCTCTCCAGGATCAGAAACACTACATTCTCCTCATGAACAACACAAGTACTGTACCAGACACAAAATACTCAGGATCAGACAGGAGGATCATCAGAAGCATCAGTATTTTCATTAGAACTCAGTTTTCATTTCGGGGCAATACACGCACACAGCTCTTGCGCAAAACCATATTTACATTTCTCCAAGAACTACGCCGTATATTTTCAGTGATGGTTAACAAAAGGTATGAAGCCACCAACAAAACCAGGGCTTCACAAACTCCACATCTAAAGCTGGGAGCGCCGGCTGTTTTTCTTTCCTAAATCCTAAACCTCAAAAATTCATTTGCGCGCGGACTACATCATCGATAGGAGATTGACATATCGGACAACTCTGGCTGCTCGATTTCAGCTGGTCGGCGCAGTTGAAACAGGTGCACATATGTCCACACCTGTGAGGATCATATGGAACTCAGTTAGCAGTACTCCACACTGTTGTTCATTCCTTACTACATGAGCAGACTGTTCTTATATGTGGGGACAAAAAGGGTGTTGTTACTCACAAGTAACAGTAAGAGATAAGATATGACTTGTTGATTAAAGTGAGCCAAGTACATGATCTATCCCTACAAATCATTACCTGTAAAGTAGAGAGTCAACCTGCATTCTTTGACAGATGCAGCAAGAGCTAACACCTTTTGTTGTGCTGTTGTGTTGGCTTGGCATCAACCCTGTTCAAGAAAAACGAAAAGTGAGCACAAAGGTCCCCGGCAATTATTACAGAAAAAAGTACAAGATGGTAGTAGTGCAGAGTGGGTCACTAGAAAAAGAGTGTAGTCTTCATGTCTGAATCAGTTAATTCAACAAAACGTCAAAAGGTACCATGCAAAGCCTACTTCGTAAAGGCTAAAGATTTACACGACAGGGCTGCGGCACATAGTTTTGCTTCAAAGGCTAGAGTAACTCTTTCCAAAACAATGTCACCCCAAAGACAGCTGTAGTCTTTTTCTTGACACCTCATATGGCTGGTCTTTTAAGGCAACGCTCACTTGCATTGCCAGCCCAAAAAGGAGAAGAGTGCTTCTTTAAAAGTCAAATGTAACATCTCATAGTGAGTAGACTGAGGATATGTGTAATAGTTTCCATATTTCTAACTTCCTATATGAAATACCAAATTGATAAAGTAAACTATACTGTGGAGTAAATTTATAGGCTTAAAAATTTGCATCACATCTCACCTGCCTCACGAAGTGCACTGCACACCTCTTCTTTAATGGAGTGCTGCATCTTTACTTGGGATGCAATACAACTTTCCACCAACTTCCGCAGTTCATATATTTCATGATGAATCTGGGACATTTCACCCCTTACCCTGACCTCCATTTCCTGGAACAGAAAATTTAGTAAGAGTGAACTTTCCATAGCAGATGCCTAGAAGAAGAAAAGAAAATGTAACTCTCAACAGCAGTTCCCTTACAAGGAAGTTTTGGTTATCATGATGTTGACTTCCAAAAGAAGAATGCTGCCAGCTCTCCTGTTGATGCGAAACAGGATCTAAAGGACACGGTGCCGCTTCCACATTCTCGGTATTCTGGATCTGATCATTCTGGCGCCAGTACATGGGTTCATCATAGTATCCTCCAAAATCTTCCATAATCCGTTGATGTCTTTGCTTCTGCAGGACAGTTCGCAAGAGATGGTTCATTTTATTACTAAAGTCACCCTCAAGAGACTTTGAAACCTTTTTGCTGCAGGGAATAAAGAGATATGTCATGCCTCAACTCAGTACAGTTAAGAGTAAAGAAAAGGTCTAGCGTATGCAAAGTCATCGAATAATAAGCTGTCAAACAAGATGACTAAACGGTTTTGATGTTTAAGCAAAGCTACTGATCCTAAATGAAGTTTATATTGCTAACAAACTAATCAAAGCAGCATCAGGTGTTCACATCTCACCAGTACACACCATAAAATAATTGATGTGGCAGTTACATGTATCTTATTTTACAGGTGCAATGGCCAAAACAATAAGACAGATCAGATGTATGTTACCTTTCAAGAAGGTTACAAATGTCAGCATTGCGGGATAAAACACGGTAGTCCAACTGTGTGGTAACACATAATGATCTCCACGAGTTTGGGGAGTCTATCCACGGGCGATCATTAAATTCAAGCTGGCTGTGATTCTCAATATCCCCCATCGCATCCTGATGCCAGCTATCCGGACTCATTGAATCAATTGGCGCAGGCCAACCAAGACCTGTTATCCATAATCCTCTCTCTTCCCAGGATCCATTGAGGCTTTGGTTGTCTTCTCGTAGAGTATCACCTCTGGATGATGGAGTTTCTAATTCACGCAATGTGCTTGCAGTGCTCGGGGAGACATCTTCCGCGTATGAGTTGTCATCATACCTTGCAAAGTTTGATGCTTGAGAATATTTTTGGCTGTGAACACCAAAGTTTGCACAATCTTTCTGACATTGATTTACATTAGTCTTCACCAATTTATCACACTGCAGATTTCCAGAATCATCAGGGTTAACAAGATTCTCAACAGATACACCAATAGATTTTTCATCAGTTGAAACTCTATCATCACATTGTTCTTCATCGGCACCGCAATTGCTGAAAATCAATTTTAAGATTAAGTTAATAATAAGAAAAGGTAAAACTAACAAATAGTTAAATACAAGTAACATGATCTATGTAAGCTGTTAAAGGTAACTGTTTACCCATTATTATGTTGACTGCAATTGTTTGCTCCTCCTGGATCAGATTTCCTGCAGCTGTTCCTGTCCATAATTGGGGATATCAAATTAGCTTTAAGAAGCCATGGCATTTAGAGTTAAGTAGTTTCTCACTCATTTTTGCCATATTATAACAATAATTAGCTATTCTTCTTCTTAATAAAAGAAACAGAAAGGTCGACATGTACAAGAAACCTGTCTGGAGATAATCTATCTGTATACAACAAAACTTTCTCTATTCGTCTATGATAGAGGATTGGTATCAGAGATTGCGATAATACCTCATGGTGCTATCTTCGAGCGCATGTTTTGGCTGGTAAGGTCTGACTGGTCTTAGAAGAGTAGAGACATCATCCTCAACCGCACCTCCCTGGCGCAGTAACCTCAAACGAAGCATGGACTGCAAGGTGTGATCATTGATCAGGTACAATTGAACATTCCATAAACGTGGTTAGAAAATACTATGCAACGAAATACACCCTAGACCATTTAAAATACTATTGCAGTGAAATCCCACTACCCGTATATTCTAGTTCCACAAATGTATGCTTTAAAACACAAACATGCGACTCTGCAGTCGAATAAATGATAGTTATACTTTTCATTAGCTAGTTAGACACTTTATCCACTATATACCATGTTTGGTGGATAAAGTTTACATCACGAACCTTGCAGCATCTATGCATCACTAGTTTTTTATTGCTAATCTTTCCTTTGAGAAAAGAATAATCTTTCAGCGGAAAGAAAAGAACAATCTTGACTTCAAGTAATCAAAGTACTTGCCCAGTATTTCCACAAACAAGATCCAACTGCTTCTAAAGGTATCAACAAACCCGCATACTACTATTCCTGGCAATTCAGCTTTCGTATGTACCATCCACATCAATATTTGTTGGAGTTAAGAACCAAAAGTGCTCCAAGTAATTGTAGTACTAAGCTAACCAAAAAGACAATTGCATTAAGAATAGTTGAAATTTGCATTGTACTGCCCCTTAACAAACCGCAAAGCCATTACTCAATATTAATTTTACAGATAGACATGATGTCCTGGTCTCGCAAGCAACCAGTGAGAGCATGTGGTATGGTTCATGAGCCTTCTTGACCACAATCTTGCAGAAGCCACATGCCTGTAAGGTGTCCGTTTCTAGAGGAACCAGACAAACGAGAGATGTTATTCCCTCGAGACACCTTATCCACTAATATGTAAAGCCACGATATCAGTCTTTTTTTATATATAAAGACAATATCAGTCTTGGATTGAGCACACATCACTGCTGCACTTCCATTTCTCTGTGGTCACTTGCGTATCACCGGCCTTGCAAAGTACAATGTGAAATTTGCATCTTCCTAATCATCTCTCCTTTTTGTTCACAATAATGACACATGTACTAAGTTAACTAGAGGAGCTGTAAAAGTGAAGTACGGCCATAGAGTCACCAAACATTTAATATGGATCTATTGGTGGAACTTTCTACACTTGCACAAGACGAGAGTCACAAATTCTTTTTTCTTTTCGGTTTTGCATTGGAAGAAAAACCAGAGCCACTTGTCATCAGAAAATGAATAATAAGACCAAAACGCGCATCACTTTTACACATTTAGGAGTAAAAGTTTAACTCTGCTCAATTTATTTCATTTCAGTTTGTATTGCCGGGCCTTCAGGAACCTGCCGAAACAGAGCGCATAATAGAGCTTTGCACATGACATTGATCAGCAACGCAAGTTGGGAATCCGATCTACCAAACTCTCACCCGGCCCCATGTTCCTGGGGTCAAAATCAACAGCTCACGATCTTTCGGCCCGCCTTAAATAACTAACAAACTCTCGATCGAAAAATATATAGTCGAAAATAAAAGAACAGAAACAATATCCCAGTGGTTATGACGAATAATAAATGAAAAAAGTACACTAATTCATGATTGACATCATAACAGTAACTCGATCCGAAATGCGCAATGCGACAAGCCGTGTGGTGCGGCGAGGACACGGAGAGCGAGATTTGATGTGTGTACCTGGATCCTGCCCTTGTGCGCGAACCGTGAGACGACGTGCCTGTCGGCCAGCGCGGCGACCTCGCGCCTGCGGCGGTGGGCCATCCGGGCGACGAGCTCCTCGACGGCGCGGCGGCCGCGGACGGTCCGCACGACGAGCTGCGGCGGGCGCGGGCCGTTGATGGCGATCCCGGCGCTGCCGCCGCCGCCGCCGCGCACGTGAGCGGGCGAGGGCGGAGCGGACTGCGAGAGGGAGAGGCCGGCGGCGTCGTCGAGGAGCTCGTCCTCGGGCAGGGAGGACGCGCCGCTGAGCTTCTTGACGATGCACCCGACGCGGCCGCGCGGGGAGGACCCGCCGCCGCCCTCGGAGTCGGAGGCGGAGGGCGCGTCGCGCGGCGTGGCGGGGCCGACGGCCTCGATCTCGCGCCAGCGCTGGATGAGCGAGGACGCGCGCGGGCCGGCGGGCGGCAGCTCCTGCGCCGGCGCGGCGGCGCAGCAGGAGGACGCGTCGGAGGGCGCCGGCGAGGGCTCCCGGAACACGGCGGCGCGCGCGGCGACGGGGCGCGTGGCGGAGGCGAGCGCGGAGAGCTCGGCGTCCCGGGCGCGGCGCGGCGGCGGGGCCGCGGTCGCCGTGGTGACGGCCGCGGCGGCGGCCGCCGCCCACCGGTCGAGGATCTGGCGGCGGCGGCGGCCGCGCGGCGTGGGCGCGGTGGCGGCCGAGGCGTCGGAGGCAGAGAAGGAGGAGGATGAGGCGGCGGCGGGCTGCTGCTGCGGCGGCGGCGCGGGGACGAGGATGTTGAAGAAGCCGCGCGCGGCGGCGGGGGTGGGGCGGGAGGGGTCCCTCCATGAGGCGGACTCGTGGGGCATGGCGGCCACGGAAGAGGCCATGGCCGGGGAGGGTGGAAGGGGGTGGGGAAGCCGGGGCGGAGGACGCGTGTGCGGTGCGTAGATATAACCGCGGCGGGCGGAGGGCTCTTGGCGCGCTCGCGACTTTCGCGGAGGGGAACGGGGACCGAGAAGGTTGAACGAAACGGCGCCGCGCCGTTGCTCCGCCCCTCCCGTTGCCGGGTTGCTAATTTTAGGCGTTACCGCGCGGGCGGGGTCTGGATGATTGATTTCCACGTGGTTTCGCCCAGTTTTTCTCGTCCGGAGCCTGCCCCGCCCCTGCTGCGGTTACCGGACCGGAGTGCTCTGCTTGCCGGGTGGGTGGACTCCGTGCTCCCGCGCGTGCCGTCGCGCCACTGGTTGCCGACCGGGGCGCGCGGATACGGCCGTGCTCTCGCTTTCGCCACGCCTGGTACGACGGGGTGCAGGTACGGTGACGCCGAATGTTGCGACTTCCAACCACGGCGGAGACTCCTCCCCATCCAGCCAGCCCCGGTGGCCTCGAAAGTTGCTGCCGGCAACGCCTTTCACAACTCCCCAAGCAACGGTATTCTCCACCGGGTTCCAGCCGAGACCTGCACGTCTGTATCGTGCTGGGTCAGGACCTTTGCACAGGCTTTTCGGCGATGCGTGTCGATCTCTCCGTTCCATGCATCTGCGCGGTATGCCGCTCGCCGTATGGACTACGGTATCCTGCGTAATTGTACAGAAGAAGACCAAATCAAGTGCCCTGTTGACGTGGCTGGAATGGAATTGATGCGCGGCAGGCAGTAATTAAGCCCCAGTAAACGCCGCTTTCCATTTCATTAAAACGCTACTAGGATATTCAATCCAGAGACGGTCAAGTCAGACCAGGCAGAGGGGCTCCTCAACCGCGACCGACGGTAATTAATGGGGGCAATTTAAAAAGTACTACTGCTATATAATCCAACTAATAAAATGTCTTATTTATGTGTTGTGTATAACTCAAGTCGTTTTAAAAATTAGTATATGTCATCATCTGAAAATTTTAAACATTTAGGCCCCGTTCGCTTCCTCGTCCTTTAAAATTGAAGATCGTCACATCGAAGAGAATCTTATTATTTAAGAATATTTCGTTTAATTTAATGCAAAACCCTATTGACAGATTGGTGTTAATTTTTGAGATGAATCTAATAAGCTTAATTAATTTATATTTTGCTAAAGTGATGCTACAGTAACCATCTTCTAATCATGACTTAATTAATCTCATTAGATTCGTCTCAGTAAATTAGTCTAAGGGCCTGTAATTTATTTTATAATTAAATTTTATTTAGTACTCTTAAATAATAAGATTCTTTTTGATGAGACGGCTATAAAGTTTAGACCTTATGATAGCTGTGATACGTTCATTCAGTCAAAATAAAGTTGGACAATACAATTCCATCTACAGCGATTCTCCAATTAAAACAGGCGATGTGTTGTCCACGTTAAAAACTCCCTCCTCGCAAAAACAAAAAAACTCCTCCTCGCAAAAACAAAAAAAAGCTCCCTCCTCAATAATTCAGGGAAAAAAATCTCACTCCTATTCTGATGGGAACGTACTCCAAAACACTACGAATACGTAGCCGGCTTTGCTCAACGACGCACACAAGGAATGTTGTCCATAGGAAGCAAAAGGGGGGAAAAAGAACCACATGGAAAATCTGATAAGTTCCGCATACCAAACACAGCACTCGTTTATTACTGACGCTGGTGATGAATTTCTGGAGTAGTTCGCAGGTCAAGGGTTCACCTACAACGTACGTGTAGTTGGGTGCCGGACTGCTGCGTGGTATACGTACACGTCCGGTCAGCTCGGGAGTCGCGACCAGTTCAGTCCTTGAGCCCGGCAACAAGCCAACAACTACACCGATGTGCCTACTATGCTATAGTAGTACAGTATATACTCTGACTTCCCCTTTGATGATTTCTGTTTCCCGACAGGAACAAGCAGCCGTTAGGTAGCTCCGACGAAAATGTTTGCCTATTTCAGGATTTTGGAAAGCGTAGATTAAACATTACTAGAGTCCTTTTTTTTGCGTAAATACTAGTAGTAGAGGACTTTGGAAAGCATATATTGTATCAATTGAATCGTACTTAGTATATGCTTATTTTGAGCCATGGTAGAGAAAAATTTCTACTCCGGTGCATAATTAAATACTACGTTGAGAAGGACTAAATGGCTGCATTCTCTCATTTAATGTTTTTTCTTCCTTATTTTTGGGTAAACCCCACGTACTTCTTGTGACAAAACACTTGAAGGAAGTTCTCCTCAACATTTCTCTTTAACCCTTCCTTTAAAATGTACTCACACGAAGTATTTTCCATTCTAAAATATAAGAATTTTTATCTACGAATTTGTAGGCATTTCAATTGAGATGTGAAGTCATAAACGCTTAGGCTTACATTTTTGATACGGAGATAGTACTACTGTATATTATGATGCAAAATTTAAGGTCTTCAAGAACAAGCAGCCGTTAGGTATAGGAGTAGCTATTACGAAAATGTTTGGCTATTTCAGGACTTTGGAAAGCATAGATTAAACCAACAGAGTCCTTTTTTTTCTTTTGTGGAAATACTACAGGGTCCTTTGAAAGTGACCCAGAAAATATCAATTGAATCAAAACACCTGAAGTTCCCTCCCCAACATTCACTTTAAACCCTTCCTTTAAAATGTACTCACACGAAGTATCTCCATTTTAAAATAAAGAATTTTTATATGTAAATTTGTAAGCATTTCAATCGAGACTTGAAGTCATAAACGCTTAGGCTTACATTTTGATACGGAGGTAGTACTACCGTATATTATGTTATGATGCAAATTTATGATCTTTCAAGAAAAATGTTATTGGTCTCTATGTAGTTTTTAGGTTCCCCAGTCAGCACATACATGTTTGAAATTACTGTCTTAACCGTGGTCTTGTCAATCAGTTTACGGACATACTGGTACAAATTACCAGTATTCAAGGTTAAGTACGTACATACTTTGAAATTAACGTAGTCGTACAAGGCTTGAGCCACTAGGAACGCTCCAGCTAGATACAATGTCCGCTCGTACCGTACCGTGATCAGCAACATTTATGAGGCAGCTGCAACCACTTGTTCAGTCGTGCTACCTTCGGCACACGCAGTCCGGTCGGCTTGTGGTACCCAAACCAGGACCCTCTGGTTCGAGCCAAGACGATTTCGAGTTTTGAAACTCGATCGGCCGGTCCATGCGCGCACAACCAGAATAGTTTAAATTTGGAAACTGAAACTCCACGAGAGTTGGTCAAGGTATTTATGCGGACGCGATCGAGGGATTCGGTGGCACTCACGCGCGATGTAAATCGCTCGGGCCCCTGCCCGGCGTTCTCGGCTGATGGGCACCCACGGTTATCTGACTCTCGATCCCTCGCTCACAGTCACAGTACTGCTGCTGGAGTGGTGCCTGCACGAGTACAAACAGAGGCCACCAAAATAGACCGGCCGGATTGGTTGGTGCGTACCCCACGCACTCGTATGCGTCCTCATTGTCATCACGACGGAGGATAAACAGAGAAGGTCCAAGTGACCGGGAGCCGCAGAATGATGCCCGGATCCGGCCCTAATGACCCGGCCACCGTTCGCGCAACGTGCAACAGGAACCCGGCAAAAAAAAAGTTCCGTTTACTCGCGCGGCCATGTGTCTACGTGCACAAATGCATGGAGCGGAGCAACGCGCCGCCGGATCCACGGCGCCTTTTCACGACTGGCCATAGCTCCAGCTTGACAGCACCAGTGTACTATACTGTAGGAAGCGAGCGAGAGAGAACACGGAGTAGTAGAATCTAGGACTGGATTTTCTATAGCTAGGCGTTTGGAAAAGGAACACTGCTCGAACCAATCTCCTTTTATCACACACTTTCCGGTCAAGATCCAGAAGCATGATGTCGTTTGAATCCTCTGCCCCAGCTTTTACGCACCGGCGGGTTTGTTTATACGGGCAATCGAAGGCCAGGTGTTTATTGTATGATGTAGTTATATAAAATTATTCAAAGTATGTATAGGTCGACCATTCCGAAAGAGTACTAAAGCAGGATCTATGTGGCTGCTGGTCTGTTCATCATTATCATGCAAGTTTAGTTCTTAGGCTACTCTCAATGGGGAGTTTTATTTTATTATTTCCAAGGTGCCACATAAGCAATAAGGATGAATGAAATACCTCATACAATGCATAGTTTCATTTTGTTGTTTCCTATATAACACATGCAAGAGAGAAATGTCTTGGAAACAAGTGTAGAGATGGTTTTATCTAGATTGAAACTCCTTTCTTCTCTCTCCTTATTAATTTTCTGCCACATCAGCAAAATTGCTTATATGGAGCTCATTTATTGAAAATGAAACTTCCATTGTGAGTAGCCTTAGTATATACTACTTCTCTCTCGTCTTTCCTCAATCTAAACAAGTTGTTGGATGAGAGCATATCTTCTTTTCTTCTTCTTCAGTCGAATGGGGTAACTGGGAAAATAATTAACAAGGCTTGGCAGAAAAGAATGCATGAATATCGTCCATTCGATTTTCAAACGATTCAGAAGAAAAAGAAACTCCTCCAAAAGAGGCGCAAAAAGGGAGCACGCAACTACTATTCCTTTCTCGATACCCTTTATATAGGAAATAGAGGCAAAAGGGAAGCGATTATATAGCTAGAGAAAAAGAAAACACGAAGGTTTACGTAGAAGCAATCGAATGGATGGGCTGTGCAGCGATCAGCTCTCACTTTTCGCTTTCCCTGTCTCTTTGTAGACGAGCTCATGTGATCGAGGCTGCTGCTGCCAATTGCCATGCATGTGTGCATACACGTCGAAATTGAACACATTATTAGTTGTAAAGCCGCGTTAAATGCCACTGCCACCGGTCGATCAACACTGATGCTTCACGAACCACGGATGTTCATTGCACCGTAGGACACGTGCCAATCCAATTTCTATTGTTAGTGTCCATTAACACGAGTGCTTGTATGGACGGGCACGTCGTTTTCTACGTGGCGATTACGGTGAGCCTCTGCGTGTCCGTGCAGCATCACATCACGCGCGTCCTCGTTGCATAGGGTTAGGTGGCCATAAGAGCAAGGTTAATAAAGTCATCCGCTGCCGGCGATATACTTCCGCCAGATCATTCTACGCTATCATCAACATGTACTCATATAACGGACGGATCATTGCATGCCTATTAGCCGGAATATTTATAAATACCTAAACATGTATGTTTAGTGGTCAGAAGCTATGCATTTTCTTGGTTTTACTGCTTCAGTCGCTAGCACCTTTCTCTCTCTTCATACTTCTCTCCTCCACATCGGCTTGTTGATGACATGACGGGTATTTCGCCAGCCATAATACTTGCTCTATGACCGTGAATGAAAGCCTTCAGAACTCAGAAGTTCAGAGAAAAAAAAGCTCGTCATTTTTCAGCTCCTAATAACTCAGATTTTTTTTTTTGCAAGGCCTAATAACTCAGATTTGTAGTAGGATTCGTATGTAGTTGTGGGGCTGTACGAGCAGATAAACGTGAAGACGGTGCTAGTCAATGCCATTGATAAAAAAAAGAAGTTGTTTGCTAGTAGAAATTAAAGGTCGAATATATACAGGGTAAGAAGGATGGTTATTGCCTGCATTACGACAGGTGGAAATGGCAAATAAGTGATGTATTTTTAAGGGGTAAATTAAAAATGAGAGTAGACAAATGGACATATGCTATCTTCCAGAAACATATTGATGGCATCCGCCGCGTACACTTCTCTCACTATCACACCAGCACTAGTGTCTGTGGCATTGACCGGAAGAGAAGGTTCCTCACATGGAGGATACTTGCCGTTTTCTCTCTGTTGGTTTTTGCCTACAGATTGATTCCTATGTCCATGGATCTTGCGTCCATTCAAACAGGATACACAAATGTTCATGGGACCGAAAAGTCCGTTTGTGCAAGCGATCGACCGACACACTTAGGGTGTGTTCGTTTCCAGGTATAAATTTTAGAGCTGTCATATCAAAAAGAATCTTACTATTTATAAGTACTTAAATAAAGTTTAATTATAAAATAAATTACTGTCTCCTAGACTAATTTACGAGACGAATCTAATGAGGTTAATTAAGTCGTGATTAGAAGACAGTTATCTGTAGCATCACTTTAGCAAAACATAGATTAATTAAGTTCATTAGATTCATCTCGAAAATTAGCATCAATCTGTCAATAGGGTTTTATCATTAAATTGATCGAAATATTTCATAAATAGTAAGATTCTCTTTGATGTGACAGTGCTAAATTTTAGAGGTGGAAACGAACACACCCTTATCCCATGCCTTCTATTTGCCTACTTTTGTAAAAGGTTCTGTCATGTAAGGGAAATTGGAAAAAGTACCACCTGGATAGGAACTTGTGAATTGTGATCGCTTCTACAAATGGGAATTATATTCACATCAAATTTTGAAGGCTCATGGGCGACGCACACATATGTATGCTTGTCGACCTCCCCTGTTTTCATGGAGCTTACCATCGAGGGGCCAGAGCTTAGCAAATCATATCATGGATTTATTTTTCATCTTTTTTTTTCTGAAAAGAATATCTGCTACAAGGGTTAAGCGGCCTGGTCGAGCTAGGTCCGTCATCCAAGTCCAACAACACACAATCAAGTGGTGTCAGTTTCCAAGTCAAGGTAGCGTTACTATTCTTCATATAGGTACATGTTCAAGTTCGACCATTGGACCGACCTGATCCGGGTCCCCGATATCTTGTGAAGGAACACCCTGCATCGTCGCATGCAATGTACCCTGCCTTATTTTCCACCATGCATCATTTATTAAGACTAAGCCTACAATTTTTATGACGTTTGGAAATACATGCATCAGCTTTCGAATAAAATAGTTTTTTATTCAGGTAATGTTCTTTTTACGCTTGTTCTCCGTAGGAGCATACATACATAAACTCTACTTTCTATGAGCATTTTCGAAGACTGAGCCGATAAATCTTCAAGATTGATAAAGTCACTATTGGTATTTTGTTGTCATCCAAGGGGACTCGAATATAAGATCTCTAACCACTAGATTTCAGACCCTTTCGTATTCGAGGAAATGCTTTTGTGTAGGATGAAATATGACAATTTTATCTATATTCAAAGTGGTGTCCTTGATCTTTTGTTTCTTTCATAATTTTGATTCGACATTAATTTTTTTATTCGACATCAATTATTGACAAACAAAAAGACACATCAATTACTAAAACTAGATGATATCCGCGCGTTGCCACGACACGTTATATAATATGAAGAAAAAACACTTCACGAGAGGTATTTGGAGACACTAGTTTCTCTACCTTAATTTGTGGTGACCGGACAACATGAAGTGACACGATGATATTGATGCACGGATGGATGGATGTGAGTCGGAGGTGATAATCGGGAGTGCTAACTTTCTAGATGACGTGACAGAGATTTGAAAAGTTCAAAATAGCTCCTAATCGTCAACATTGAATCTTTATCTAATGGTTAAAATTATTTGAGATGATATGGCGCAACGTGGAGCTAGACAAATAGTATTGAATGGTTTTTAGTGGGTTGAAAATGATGTGACGCAACGTGGAGTTAGAGAAATAACATTGAAAGGCTCTTAGTGGGTTGCATCTTTTATATTACTAAAATGCACTCAACTCTTATTAATTGAAAACAGCAGTAGGATTCACTCCTACAAAATTCTCTGAATAATCAGCTTGCTTTTTGTTAAGCCGCGAATAACCAGCTTGCCAGATTGCTAGATTCTTAGATTAGCAGCGCCAGAACAAGCTTCACATATCCAATCAAACAGGGCCTATTGCGTGTATGGATCTTAAAGGGAGAAAGTACTCTGGCTTGGCCCTAGCTGGGGCCTTATCCAAAAAAAGAGCCCACCAACCAATTAAGACTAACTAGGTAATCGATGTCTCCATTTTTTTAATCATCCTATAATAATCAAAAGCCAGGTTAGATGCTGGCTGAACGGGAGATGAGGAGAACGCATGTGGTTGCAACGTAGCCATCGCTCCGATGCGAGATAGGAATTGCTGCCGGCAGGGGCCACACCCGAAAAAGAACAGTAGGCTTGTTAGCACGCGACGATGCGATCGAGCAGAAAGGTGGTGCGCACTCGGGTTGGGTTGGTTCCCTTTCTGCCCCGCGAGGTTGGGCAGCATCGCCGGCTCGGGCCCCGCCTCCCCGGTCGCGGCACGCAGCGTGCCTCCCCATGCCCGGCAGCCGG
Source organism: Chloris gayana (assembly GCA_031894775.1). NCBI lineage: Eukaryota > Viridiplantae > Streptophyta > Magnoliopsida > Poales > Poaceae > Chloris > Chloris gayana. Next base: position 56,795 of record JAUNZO010005163.1, read on the forward strand.
GCTGCTTTGGGGAGCCAGGGGCACTGCTCAGGCCGGTCTCAATGGAGAGTGTCATCACACGATTACTAAAAAGAATTTTTTAAGAACCGTGCCAGGTGGAGGGTCATGGTGATGTACACTCATCTCTCATTCTATGACACTCTCCTCTTCTCTCTCATGCCATGTCAATGAAATTTAATGCTTCATGACTTCTACCATGACACTCCCATTGAGACTGGCCTCACTCATCGTGTCACCACGTTTCTGTCAAGTGATTTGGGTGCGATTCCTGTAGAATATCGTCTCTGTCTATATGGCAGTTCAGGAGTATTAATAGTTTCTTTAATTATTATGCTTCTACATAATTTTTTTGATGGCTACGGTGGCAGATAGCCCAGATTAATAATAAGTGTGGTGGGTCGTTTTTACCGTACAATTGGCGATTAGCATTTGTTTCTTTCGATAAGAGAATAATGTCGGCCCTAGATCCCTCAATAGTCTGCCACCATGTTCTATTCCGGTATATCAGGAGGGAATTCTATTCCGGTATATCAAGTGCCGCACTGTTCTTCGGATTGACTAGTCAGCCACCGGGTCCTTGCATCAGACCTACCTGGAAACTAAGTGTCTTTTCACATGTCTGTCGTATTTTTCTTCGAATTTCCTACGCTATACGCTGGAGTCGAATTTCAGTCGGCGGGCTAATGGGTCTACGCAGTTAATGGGTCCGCGTATAGTTTTTATTTGTTTTGTATAAATTTATAGTTGGAAAATTTGTAGTATTATGTACTTTTAAAAATTTTATCTTACACATTTCCTATAGAAAAAATATTATTTATTATTTGTTTGCACCCATTTTAGATCTTAACGGGGTCCGATAATGAGATTCAATATAGATATCAAGGTGAAGCGTACTATACCCATAACGGTTGAGAGCATCCACTGAAAGTTCTAGCAATCCAGCATTATCGTTTAATGGGCCTCTAGCACTATGTGATCCATGGGTTCCTTATATTCGATAATTTAAAGGCCCATTTGCATTATTGGATTCATTTCTCCGTTTCTAAAGTTCATTGTTTTTGTATTAAGAAATCTTGCATCCTAAAACTTTTGTTGGAGAAACTCACTAACATTCCATTGGTGGTGAAGACAAAGTACAATTCGAATGTCGAAGTGATACCCTTCGTTATTTTTTTAGTTTCAACATTCTTTTGTGATAAAAAAACACAATGGAAAGATAAAGTCGTGTGAGCTCCTTCAACAATAATGGCATAAATTTACTTATTCACTACTACAAATTAGCTCTGTAGTGGCGAACACACACTTCTCTTAGTGTCAGGCATCTAAAGGGCTCGCTGCTAAGTTTGGCTAGAGTAGCAGGCATAGTGATATCAGCGAAAATCACTATTGAAAATAAATCAATTACATCCATTAGATTCAAATTCAATGGTTTAGATGAAGCAACCATGGACTATAAAATAAACACTTAACCCTAAAATCCACTCCCCCTCCCGGCTCCCTCCCTCTCAGCCTCCCTCTCTATCTCTCTCTCCACGATGCATCCGAGCGGCGGCGCTCCCTCCCTCCTCCCTCCTTCGCTACGACGGCATGGCGTGGCCACCCCATGCTGCCCGGCTGCCTCCTCCCTCCTCTGGCGTGGTGGCATGGCGCAGCGCGGCCGCACGGCCCGACTGCCCCCTCCCTCCCTCGTCCGACACCCGTGTCGTAGTTTTAACATTCGTTTTTTCTGTGGTTTTAACGTTCTTCTATGATAGAAAAGAACAAAATGGAAGGCAAGGTGGTGTGAGCTCCTTCAGTGATAATTATTTCCAAACTAAAAGCTTTTAATTAATTTTGTATGTCTGTTACCATACAAAATTAAGGAGAACTGCAGCAACTTTGACTGCTTGGTGAAACAAAGGTGGCTTTCATCTTTCCCCTTTTGATTCCGCGTTGTATAGTTTCAAAAATTTATATCGTAACATTGCATCGGTTTCCAGTAGTTGTTTTTAGAGCGAAGATGGAATTCCTTTACCGTAGGATGAAGTGTTTATCTTTGAGAGGTTTCAATACAAGTTATTTATGGCACAGGAAAAAGTACATTGTATTTGCACCTCCATACCAAGGCTACATTTCAATTAGCATCAAGGCCGGATCACATCTAGTAGTTTTGCATCATTTTCACAGCCTCAATGTTTCTGTTCGTATTTTTCTGTCTTTTTTTTCTATTTTAGGTAGTATAAGATGCTGCTTATGGACCTTTTTTTGTATTTGTGCTGCTTTTTCTCCTTCTATAAATGCAAAGGCAGAATGCCTGCCGTTTCCTTTTTTTAAAAAAAAATAATTATTAGCACCATACCAAAGGCAGCAATAACAGATTTACAATGGTGATGTTTGAACTTTGAACAATAAAAGCATCTGCAATGGTGATATTTGAACTTTGCACACCAATTTATCGCAATGACTTATAAATATCTAGTGCTAGATGGCGAGACTGCAGACTGCTACTGCTCAATAACGACACACAGATAGTTCAGAAAAGAACTCTAGGATCAAATGCTTCATGCTAACAAACTATCAATACTTGTGCTGGCTTCCTTCTTTCCACAATCACTGCAGTAACACGGTGCTGGCCTTTAAACACTCAAATGCCACTATATTTAGTTGCTCACTCAAGCTATTGCTAGTTGAGTTAATTGGTAATAACAAGTCAATATTCAGCATCTGATCCATACATTCAGAAAAAAAGCAATACGGACAGGCACCTTTTATTTTCTTTCCTTTCCTTTTTTTTGAGACCCAGCGGACAAATTAATATAAGACCACATATAAACAGAAACTGCTCATATATAAGAACTACTAATGCCTGGAGCAGTCTACGACAGATATTTGGATACGCTGCTGTGCATGTAAGTGAAGGGGATGAATTTGTTTCTAGCTGCAGTAAACGGAGCAACTCCTTTCAACGAGTTTGAGTTCATATCCACGGCAATTATCCACCCATTTTCATCTTGACTGTTGACCTTGGCCATGACGTAAAGAATGCTATCATCGTCCTGCTGCCCCAAGGTCGGCTGGCCTACGCTGATCCTCTTGAACGGAGGCAAGACCATGTCTTCGTCATTTGACACTCTAGGCAGGAACTTGAGGTACGGACTGTCCTTCAAGTCCATATTTTTGGTATCCACCATATGTTCCATGCACCAGGAACCAGAGAGGCAATTGGTCGGCCTGCTCCATGTGGTAGCCATCCAGCCATCTTCGTACGACTGACCTCGAAACATGTTGCTCCTCTTCCAGTGGACCTTGAGCTCGACAAATTTGAGTTGGTCCTTGACTACCACAATGTCCCGGGCAAAACGTGCATCGCAACTGAGTAGGTTCGTCGGCGACGGTAACTCGAGGTAGCGGAGCGGGGGATGGCATCATCGCCTTCGTTGAAGGGGAGGTCGCAGAGTAAGACACCACGCCCAAGGTCTACGAAGCCCATAGTACCTCCAATTGTGACCACCTTGCTGCTGGCATGCTCAAAGCCCGATCGTCCGTACTGGTCCGCCTGCTGCTGGTTCAGGGAGACGGTGTTGAAGGTCCAAGAATCCTCTTTGGAGTTGTAGAGGGACAGAACGAAAGTTCCCGGGGGAATCCTTCTTCATGTACCAGGGCAGTTGCTGGAGTGAGGCGATAAGGTAGGACATTTCACCGTGGGAGTGAGGTTGCTGGTGGCTGGTCTCGTAGATCAGGACGCCGGTGTCTTCCTGGTAGAAGCTATTATAAAGGCCGAGGGGACGCTTGAGCCGCGTCAGTGATGGCTTCCCGTCGGCAGCCCCGCCGGCGGCCTGATAGACATAATAATCAAAGTTTTCCGTGACATCCTCCGTATCGCAGCTTACAGTGATGCGGAGCACGATGATGCCTTCCTCGATGGCGAGTATATCCGGGTCAATAGGAATCTCGCCGTCACTGCTGTAGACGCACAGATAGGAGACTCGCGGTGGATGGCGAGGGAAGACGGTGACCTGGATGTCTTTGCCGTTCCGGGTCTTGCAGGACGCGGTGGTGGCGTTCTCGCGCTTGGCAACGTAGGCCTGCGACTCGAGGAGCACCCAAGGGGGTGCTCGGCAGTGGGGTCCTCCTCGTCGGCGGTGAGCGCAGGCGGGTTCAAGGTGGCCGGGTGCAGTATGTAGCGGGGTTTCCCCATGGTGTGGTGAACTGGTGATCTTACTCTGAATCTCTGCTAATTGGCTTGGATCAGTACGTACACTGACATATGTAGAGGGAGAGCCGAGTATCCAACTATCCGAGACACAGAAGGAGTCGGCTGAGACGGCGGCGCCGATTCCGATTCCGAATTCCGACGACACTAGCCTTGTTTATCCGATTCCTCCAAACGCGTATTCACAGCGTTATTTATCGTTTATTAAAATGACATTGCAGCGTTATGTCTTATGTGGCCCATGGGTTATATTTTGATAGTTTAAAGGCCCATTTGAGACTTTTCCCGTTCTTAAGAAGTTTTTTTTTAAATTGAAAAATCCTGCGTCCTGAAACCTTTTGCTTAGTTCTTTTTTATAATCTTAATTTACAAATGTTACCATCTCAGACCGAACAAAAAGGGAGAGATGGAAGAGAATTGATTATGGGTGGCTTCAAAGCCGAATAAGATGGGGCAATATATATACGACCGATAGAATACAGAAGAAACATCATCAGAGACAAGAAAGGATTACTAGAAAGAGTTGAAAAATTATAGGAAAAAACACAGCCATTATATTCTTCTCAGTCTGATCCAAGAAACCAAAATGGAAGGTTGTTGAGAGCCGAACACGGCATTCGCTTGACAAGTTTGAGACCAATCAATGGAAGATACAGACGTCAGGAAGGAAACTATTCGAGCGCGGAGCACTTGCGGCGGACGACGCCCTCGTCGCCGGTGAGCACCTGCGCCTCGCTGAGGCGGCGCATGGACTGCGCGAACTGGTGCGTGAAGATCTCGGAGCGCTGGTTGGCGAACGCGGTGACGAAGCGGCCGGTGCGCGAGTCCTGCAGCATCTTCTGGTCGCTGGGCAGCAGCCCCATCCCGCGCATCAGGTTCCTGTAGTACCGGTTGTCGAACGCCGTCGGCGTCTCGCCGTCGAGCTCCACGTACTCGTCGTCCCCGCCGGCGGCGCACTTGCGCGTCAGGAAGTCGCCGTACCGCCCGTCCACCGCGCCGGATTTCTTGCGCTGGCACAGCCCCGGCTTCACCGAGCCACACGTCGCGCGACCGATCGTGTGAGCTCCTGAAACAAATTATTTTTTTTGGAAGATGAAACAAATTAATTGCACATACAGTATATATCTATGTAAAAAAATGTGCTGTAAGCACCACCATGACGGATCGTGTTAATTAATGGCTGAAGAAATCAAAGAGTTTTGTGCTTGTACCGGAGAGGGCGACGAGGTCAACGATGTTGAGGCCGTTGGACTCGAAGAAGGCGATGAGGTCGGTGACGCTCTCGCCGCCCATGGGCACGTAGCGGTCGGCCTCCTCCTCGCGGGACTCCGTGCCGTCCTTGCGCCCGTACCGGAGCGACCAGTAGGGCACGCCGACGGCGGTGGACGCGTCGCGGGCTGCGGCGGTGAGGATGTCGGCGCATGACACGGTGCGCTTGCACTTGTTCTCCAGCTCCGTCTTGATGTCCTCGATCACCTCGAACCCGCGCAGCGTCTTGCTCGCGTCCGCGTACTTCTCGCTCCCGGGCGCGTCAACCAGCACCGACGCGTCGGTGCCCTGCTTCCACCGAAATTATATTAGCAAAAAAATGTTTGGAAAAAAACGTTTTTTTAGAATCGTTTGAAAAAAAAACGTGGAAAAAAGGTTTTTTAATTAATTTCGCAGTTGCCACGCACCTGGACGGCGAAGTCGTGGAAGAAGAGACGGATGAGGCTGGGAGCCAGTGTGTAGTCCTTGTCGACGGCCTTCCTCACGGCCCTCTGGACAATGGCCTCCATGTCCGGGCACGACTTGCGGTAGTAGCCGGCGTCGAGGCCGTCCACGGGCTTCTCGTAGGCCGGCAGCGTGTAGCCTTCGCCTTCGCCATGGCCGTCCTTGTCGTTGTCACCTCCACCGCCGCCGTGGCCATTGGCTGACGCCGGGGCCCCGAAGAGGAGGACGAGCAATGTGAGGGAGAGTGCCAAAGAGACAGCGGCCGGCTTCCTCATCTTTGCTCGTCGGCTCGGGTTTGAGACTTGTTTTCCTGCGAGGGATTTGACCTGGAGGTTGCTGTACTACCGGTTACCTTTTATAGCTTCTCCTTGTTATGATTAGTTGGACAAACTTGCAAGCACGTAGGAGCAGCTTACAACGACGTGAGGAGCAACACGCACCGCCTGGATATATCAATGGCTTGCACGTAGGGGAGGTGCTAGTTTAATCAAATTATTCCTAATGCTACATCACATTTGTCAAAATGTTAAACATTTGAAGACGGGGGGTGGGGGGCGGGGAGGATTCGCCACAAATAAAAAAGATAGTCAACAAGTCAGGCATTAATTTGGCTACAGCCTCGCCCACCCATGTCGGGGAAGGTCATGCCATCAGAGGATCATATCGTGTGAGCAACTCGCTATGGTAGGACTGAAGTAAGCTGGTTAGCCACATTACAATGCCACAATGCCTTTGAATATCTCCTCAGATAATTTAACTACATTTCTGGAGCTGACAAATGACAATACCTGAAGAGAGAACAGGGATGAGAATGCTACCGACATTTATGACATGTCTGAAGAAGAATTATTTCAGTGGAAACTGTTCTGTTAAAATTTGGATGTCTCCAAAACATTACGATAGAATAACTTGTTCCAAAATATTCTAACTAGTTTTGGTGCACTAAATTAGCAATACTTGTTGGAAATGTGAAATTCTCACATAGCTTATCAGGCTAAACTCTCAGTTGCAGACAAAACTGTTCAACGAAATGAACTCTATCTATTCCAGCATTTCTAACTACAACACTCTTTCCTTGTAGTTAAGTTTACAGGGTCCAGTATATCAGTGGAAAGAATGGTCTACAATTGTTTATAAACAAGCTGCGATGATTACCAGCCCAGTACTCTGGACAAAGCTCCATGGTACCAATTAATTGATCCTTCCACACTCATATCGCCAAAAAGAATGGTTAGAACTCAGAGAACCTTTCAAATTCTTCTCAGACTAGCTCTCAACTGCTCAAGGTTTGCTGCTAACAGATCATTCCAGGTATCAGTTGGCCCTGGCAAACACCAATGCATGCAATCATCATGTTTCTTTCCCCCAGTCGTCGAAGGATGAGCATCAGCTCTGAATTCGCTCATACGAGTGATGTCCAGAACTCTGAAATTAGACTGTGCAAGAGCCTTCATCAAGTGTTGATTCACCAAGCGCACTTCTACATTTGTGCCGTTATTGTCCAAAGAGAAAAATTCTTCTACCTGGACAAAGGTTTGATCTCAGTATATCAGTATATCTAAAATGGCACATGCAAAATATTCATCATTTTTTATAATGTCCTAAATAAGTAAAATATTTTGAATTTGGACAAAAGAAAACAGATTGTGTAAAACAGCCTCCCTCCCTCCCCTGAACAATATTGGTTATATTAGGCATGAATTATACTTGAAATGCTATGTTAAACAATGCATGAGAAAAAAATGTTGCAATTGGCTGACAACAATTGTAGCCCTTCAGCATGACACCGGAATTCATGCAAACAAGATACTGAACTTATTATCTCTTTCTGTTACAAAATATGATTTCTAATCTAACTCTCTGAAATGTGCAAGTCACCTTTTTGTGTTCAAATATAGGTCTACCAAAGTCCCAAAATAGTAATGGTACAACATGTCAACATCACTTGTATTACTGGACTTGTTAGGTTAATAACCTAACTTGTTGTATGCATATGCTTTTGGTAACAGGACTCCTTCGTCATTCATATTATAACAGTGTCATACCCAATAGCACTTGACAGAGCAAAGACAAGTATTTCACCAAAGTGCAGATATCAATGTCATGACAATATGCATTAAGTTCAAATATAAATGGAAGAAACAGATGGCATGCAAGAAAAGTTGAAAAATATACAGTTATGTGTTACTTCAGCAATTTAACGCATTTCAGTCTTAATACCTCTTCGGAAGACAAGGGCTGGCTACGTTGGCAAGATCCACCTTCATTCCAGTCACCACCTTCAAAATGTCGAGGAGACTGAGTGCGGAAGAATTTCACAGCATTTGCTCGCATCGCTTCATTCATAAATGTTATCTGTTCAAAATTGGGTATTAAAACAATGATAAGGATATGTACTACATATGGGAATTTTTCGATCTCTTAGACATACAAAGGTCACAGAGTACATTTAGATCAAATGCACATAGTGATGAATATTTTTACAAAAGCTGATCAAAACAAATCAAGATAAACAAATAAGGGACAATTGCACGGTTGACCCTATTTTCAATCTCAATGACATGCTTGACCCTAATTTTTAGAGTTTGGACGGTTGACCCTACTTTTTTCAAAATGAAATCGCCGTCTGACCCTATTTTCTGCCGTCAGTTAGATCTAGCATTTTTCGGTGATTAAAATAAATCTGAGAAAATAGAAAGGTAGGGTAAAAGACCACATTGCCCTCTCTTCTCTGTTTCCTGTGACATACGACACCCTAACCCTAGCACCCCCAGGGCGGCAGAGACAATTGACAACATGGATACGGGGCGGCGCGGCGCTAGGCGGGCTGGTGAGAGTGGCTCGACGCGGGCGGCACAAGGTCGGTGGACTCAGGGCAGCGCGGACCCAGGGACGACGCTGACAGAGGAGGTGTGGCACGGAACCAATTTTGGCGAGGGCAGCCCACGAGTGCCTTATCGTCGAGCAGCAACATCTCCCCAGGGAGATCCACAAGGTGCTCTCCATTGACGGCCACGCGCGCTCCGGCGACGTCAAGTTTGGCAGCTGGATGGAGAAGCTCACAGTCGAGGTTCCGAACCGCGTTGCTCGCTGGTAGTGCGGCGGTGCAGGCGTCGCTGCTGCTTGGCATGTTCCCTTCCGATGGGTACATGCTCGTTGAGGAGAATGGTGCTCTGAAGCTAGGATGGAAGGATCTATGGAATGCTCACTGCATCAGCTTGGCGCCCAATTCAGTCCACAGGCCGTTGTGAGATATCAAATGGAAAACATTCTGATACGTGCTTGTGAATATGTGAGGGTGTATGTGCCTGTGGTGCCAAAATATTTGGTGAATATATGCAAGCTATAGTCAAATTGCTGTTGGTTTTTTTTTCAATTTCAAATTTTAATCAAAATTTTGAAATTCAAAAGTTATAAAAATATGTACAAATTGTTGTTCAAATCTTGGCACAATTATTGTCAAACTGATATCGAAATTAGGGTCATTCATGCACTTCACACAGAAAATAGTCAACGATGCAAAGGGTAAAAGTTCTTTCTACCACATATTAAACACCGTTAACTGGTCCAAAAGGTATAGTCAACCAGCGTTTTCAGTTTGAAAAAACAGGGTCAAATATGCAAACCCAAAAAAACAGGGTCAAGCGTGTAATTGGGATAAAAAACGAGGCCAGATATGCAATTGCCCCAACAAATAAAGCAGGATATCAGTCACATGGAAATGCATTGAACTTCTGGATTCAGTTATATACGAGTTCAAGCATGATAAAATACAATAGAGAAAAGTTTGAGAAACCTGATGAAAAGCCTATTTGCATACCATGTGTTTAAGAGCCAAATCCAGTCCTGCAGGAGGAGGCAACGGAGGTATAATTGGCTTCCCTTTCTCAAAAAACAGCATTGGCGACTCTGTTGGATCAAACTTTGAAGGTGCCCACCACCTATGTGCAAAGAGTAAGCAGCATGATCAATAATAGGAAATTCTAAGCATTGCATTTAGATGATAAACAAGGTTTAGGAGTAAGGGGATGGTAGAGGTGACAAGTTAGTCTTCATTATGTCAGTGTTTATGTCACCCGTCAAAATAGAGGCAACAATAGTAATGCTCTCTAAAAGATATAAGGCAATCGACTAGTTGACAACAATGCTACCTGTTCAATGTTTTCTTTTTTATTTACATTCTCTTCTGTCATTGATAAGGTAGCAAAAATATTTTACTAGTAGTAGCACCTATTAGATATTGTGTACTACTCCCTCTGTTTCACAATACTTGTGATTCTAACCTTGGACACAAAAAATAAGGAAAAGTTATAAAACTGCAGTGCACAGAAAACTATGAGGAGAGATATAGAGATAGAGATGCATAGGGAAGTGAGAATGATGCATTGAAATGTGACAATCACAAGTATTTTGGCAACAAATTTGCAATGCTAAAATCACAAGTATTATGAAACGGAGGAAGTAACAACAGTTATTGTCTAATATAATGCTTAAGTTGAGAATAGCAACACGGATTTGTGAAATATAGATAATTGAGTGTTAAGCTCATAGAGCAGCATAACCAGTCGAGATGTTAACTGACCAGTGACCATGCCTTGACAATTTAAACATAGTATCTTGATAATTCGGCATTATCTGATAGAATGATGTTTATCTGGTTTATGCCCTTGTTCACATACCAATGCCCAGTGTTGAAGATAAGTATATCATGGAAGTTAGATGCCTCTGCCCATGTTTGGTCAGGTACATCTACATCAACTCTGTAACCCTGCTTGTATCCAAGAGATTCTAGAGGACCACCATTTGAACTGGCTGACCACCTGCAATATGAGTCGTATGAATGTTCTTCAATGATGAAAAAGTGACCAACCATCCTAGGAAATAGCAAAAAAGCTAAGGTTTCAACTAGAGAAAATGATATGGGAATGTCTTCAGTAACCTATAGGTAACAAAAATGGTCTATTGGGGGAGAACTTCAATGTCCCCAAGTTACACAGAGAGTCCGAAACAGCAAGTAAACCTCCCAAGATGCACAACGATAATTCACATATGAATACAAACAGCTAATCAACCATATTTGTGTTCTAATACAAATGAGACTTCTTACCTACCATAGCGTACCAAGAGATTTGTCCTGTGATATGCCACTGTGAGATTATAGCGTAGGAAGGTGAAACCTCGATCTGCACCAACTGGACGCCATTTGTGAACGTCCCCACTTACTCCCCTAAGCATGCAGACCAATGAGACAAACATATTACGGTTCAACGAATCCCCCACAAATCCTGCAACAAAGAATTGAACAATCATCCTACCACAGAAAGATGGAAAATTCAGTGGCCCTTGATTATATAAAATAGAACATATTGCCTCAAAATATTTTGGATGCTATGTTCTTCAACTGACATCATAACTGTGCAGCAAGAGTGGAAACAGTTGAACATTGCTTCAGATCACGACATTACAAATGGCACTTACCTAGGCATAATTACATGCCTCTGACCATACGTTTGAGCAACAAATCGAATTCCACTATGGAAACAGACTCAGCACATATTGCAAACAAGGCAAGCACTGCACAACTACCGTTTTGCATGCTGATCTTTCGAGAACTAAGGAATTTAAAAATCAAGCACAACAACGCATTGTACATTTGGACACCTATCCATATTCTACGCCTAAGAACCTAGCTCACAGATCAACTGCTACTAACACTACTTGACAACCAAGTATCGCATCAATTAAATTCTCAAGCAGTTAGAACCCATGAGGAAGCTGGGACGAGAGACAAACCAATTCTGGTGTTCCTGTGCCGCTCCAAGAACCGGAGCGGGTCGAGCCGGGGAGCTCGCACGCAGAGGCGGAGGGCCTCCACCGCCACCGGAGCATGTCGCGGGCGTTGGCCTTTCCATTGGCGATGCAGTTCCATCCCTTGAAGATCTCCTTGCAGGTGTGGTCGTAGCGGAGCGAGGACCCCGCGGAGGCGTCGGGCACCCACTCGCCGAGGGCGTAGTCGCAGGACTGGGACTGGGAGGGCTTGCGGAGCGCGGGGAGGGGGCGTGGCGTGGAGGTCAGGTGGTGCAGGAGGAGCAGCAGGGGCAGCAGGATGAGGAATGCTGGGAGGAGGACGCCGCGCCGCCGCAGGCCCGCGGGCGGGCTCCTCGCCGGCGGCATGGGTCTCCGGCGAGGTGGTCGAGTGCGGGGTGAAGTGGATCGAACCTTCGTTCTTTGGGCCTGAAGAACCTGTCCGTATCGAGTGGGCGGAATTGTCTGGGCCTAAACAGCAGGCTGGCCCCGGAACAACATGATCTAAACAGACCAGGCCGGAAGATTGCGCCGGGCCCATTTGGCTGTCCGAAAGAGAGCGTTGGTCAGGCGAGGCCATTTCATAGAGAATTCCTACTCGACACGAATAGATCGGTGTTTGAGATTCGTGCGCTCCGTCGGACGGTTGCGATGGTCTGACGAGTGGCAGCGAGGCCGGCGAGGTGGCGGAGCGCGGCGAAGAGCGAGGGCACCGTCGCGTCGTCGGAGGTGGAGGCGGGGGATGGGGGGTTGGTGTCATGATGTCGAGTTAATGGCTCGAGTTGGGTTGTGGTGCCGGCGGTTAGGATTTCAACGAGTCTATTCTCCGGACATGAGGGGAGCTCCGGAGGTGGTGGTCGTGACCCGACGGTGGGCTGCGGTCCAACGGTGCGGCGAAATTCCAAACGCTTGTAATTAAGGGAACAGTAGAATCTGGAGATCATACATTTCCGAGCCGTCAATCCATTGGAAAAAATCACACTACACAAAACAAACATCAAATCACAATATTTCATGCCATTAGGTGCACATTCGAAATATTTTTACCTTATATTGCAAAAACGACAGCTGAAGAATGTATGTGCAACTGTTGTACCATGCCTAGATTTCAACACAAATGCCTCCACATCACACAAGCACTTAGGCACCGGGACGGCAGATGGAAGAAGGTTTATTTTAAAATAATCATTTTTAATTTAAAATTCTAAAAAAAACTGTCTCAAACTAAATTTTCAAGATCTAAACGTTTTGTCACGCCATATGAAATGGCGTGATTCTCGAATGTGGCGTGATTCCCGAATGAATCACGCTATATGAAATGGCGTGATTATGTCCACGTTAGCATCGATCGCCACGTCGGATTTCGGCGTAGACCGAGGTTGACCCCAATCATATAGTGTAGACTTTAATTCTGTTTTCACCGTTGCGTTCTACACGATAAAACGAACAAAACTAGATCTCACTTACATATGTTTCGAATATTCTTTTTAATAACCTAAATTAGACCATATATGAAGTAGTAATTTAAATTATAAAAAAAATTCAAAACATATGCAAGTGGGATCTAGTTTTGTTCATTTCAGTCACGTAGAACACGAGTGGTGAAAACGAAATTTAAATTAGACATTATGTGTAGAGTTTATAGAGTTTTTTAAAACATGTAACTTGATGATGTCATGTGACATCATGCGAAAGCGACATATGGGGTGAGAGAGTGAATCACGCCACTTCATATGGCGTGAATGCTTTATCAATCACGCCATATGGTTTGGCGTGATTTAGTTGTTCTCTGTTTTTACGCACGTCGTCCAAAATTTACTTAAGTCTCCGTCACGCTGGACCGTTTGGCGTGATTGATCCAATCACGCCAATCAGGATGGCGTGATTGAGGTCAATATCGATCTACGCCGAAATCCGACGTGGCGATCGATGCTAACATGGACATAATCACGCCATTTCATATGGCGTGATTCATTCGAGAATAACGCCATATAGTATGGCGTGACAAAAACGTCTAGATCCTGAAAATTTAGTTTGAGACAGTTCTTTTTAGAATTTTAGATTTAAAACGACTATTTTAAAATAAAAATTCCAGGTGGAATACGAGCATCTGCATGAGTCTCATCTGGAAATTTAATCCTCATGATGGCGCCCCAACTCACAATATGCCGCCATAGCTACAACAAATATTAATAAGATGCCTAATATACAATAAAAACTAAGTAAACAAACTTTTTGCAGCCTAAAGACAATTATTACACCCTAGAGGTTTAGACCGGAAAAAGCAATGGTAAAAACCTTAAAAAACGAATCCATTGCAAATTTACGCGGTTCATGGGGTGGACATAGATAACATAAAAAACGAATCCCTCCAACTTTGTGGTAAATCCCTCTCAAACAGTGAGCAATTTATTAAGGGAACGCTGCTGCTGCTGCCGGATTCGCCATTCGGTTTGAACAAGAAACTGAGAGGAAGGAGAAAGGGAAGAAGGAGAGGGCCGCACGAGATTATGCCACGGGCCAGTCCCAGGGCCCAGGTCAAAGCTAGTGCAGAGCTCGCGAGACCGACGTCCACGCGCCGACGTGGCAACTGGTCACACCGGGCATCAAGTCACAACTGAAATCATTTGCCGCCCCGTGCAACATGGGGTGACAAAATGGACCAAAATCTGAAAATTATTACAATATTAGATAAAAATAAGCTAAAAAGAAATTTTCTGGTGACGGTGATGTTGCCGACCCAGCATCTTTATGGACACACACGGCTAGCCCGCATTTGCTGCTGCTCAGGCATCACCGTAATCTGAAACCAAGACCCGTCGTCCCAGTTCTCGGTGCATGTGCCTACACTGTGGTCCATTGTTCCCTATAGTTCGAAGCCTCGCGGAGTCAAACGGTGCTGCCGCTGCTAAACCGTTTCCAATTGTTCCCGGACATGAGGGGAGCCTCGCGGAGTCGCGGAGTCGCGGAGTCAAACGGCTTCTCTGCTCCCTTAGTATCCTCCGATGCATCCTCCTCCCGATGATGTGGCGTGGTTTGATTGTTGGATCTAATTTTTTCTCCGGATCCAGATTGATCATTTCAATAAATCGTAACGTCCACAGGCTTTGGACTTGGAACGTCATTAAGATTTAATATTTCTCTCAGAAATTAGTTGATGACAATTGTCCATTTTTAATATTTATGTTCGCCCATTAAGGAAGAAATAACAAGTACCGTTCATCTCTCAACTCTGCCAAGTCCACTGTGAATTCTTTTACTTGTTCTTTTTGCTTCTACTATTAAGTTAAATGCGAGGAAAAATTATTTTGAAACTGATTAAAATAATCCACCAGTTCTATGTGTTTTATTACAAATCCAAAGCCTAAGGTCGTTATTTGCACACCCCGGTTCTTTGTGTTCCTTCTCCTTTAAATCTCCATACAAATCCCAGTTGTATTATTAGTTTCTTCCGCGTCTTCATTTGTCGCCACAAGTGCAACTAATGACAATGTTACCTATCCACTACAGGAAACGGACTATATGCCGCGTGTCAGGGGCACACGGCACAAGCCATAATACACACGGCACATACTGTGTCATGTGTTACACACGACACATCGCTCACGGCACATTCTTAGACAGCACAATAATTATGCCGTGTGTAATTTATCGGACACACGGCACAGTTATAACCAACCGTACCGTGTGCCCTCCTTCCGGCACGGCACAGTTTTTCCACTGTGTCGTATACCCCAAGTTTAGCACACGACATAGTTGTAATTTGTGCCGTGTGCCACACGGCACAGTACTCCCAGGTTGCAAAGTTATGTCCTCTATGCCGTATGCAAAGTTATGACCTCCGTGCCGTGACACATGGCACAGTGCTCCCATGCATGAAGTTAGAACAAATACCATGATTTTTTTTCACTTTATCCGCATTTTCTACAATTTAAACACTCTTGTACAACATGATACTTATAATATTTCATAGATAATATGAGCGATATTTACTCTTTATTGTCCGTGTACAACCTCAAATCGGTGTTACAAACATGAACATAAATTTGTTCGCAATATATTTCAACATTTCAAACACCTGCGGTTCAAATTTGAATTATAACTAGAAAATATCTATAATGAAATAAATGCACCAAATATAGAAAAATTTCCTTAAAAATGTATACATTTGTAACATGAGGTACCACATACAGTCTCTATAATACATAAAATAATTAGGGAAGAGAGGAGTTAAAAAAATATTTTGCCGTGTGTTCACATAATACACACGGCACAAAAGAAATCGTGCCGTGTGCCAGGCATAACACACGGCACAAAACATTTGTGCCGTGTGTCCGAGATCCGGCACACCGCACGGACCTCTTTGTGCGTATATGTCGTGTGCCAAAGTTATGCCGTGTGTAATTTTGTAGGCACACGGCACGGAGGACTCGTGTCGTGTGCCCGATAAATTACACACGGTATATACACGCTCTTCCATAGTGATACTCATTAGGACCCATAAATAAAAGAGAAAATTCGCTGTATGGTCTCAAAAAAAATGAGCCTTCCTTCTATGGCCTCCAAAAAATGAAACTTCCCTCCGAGGCCCGGTTTCGTTTTTCGGTTCCTCTATGGCCCTTCCGTCCAGTCCGTTAGTATATGCCGTTTACTCCCGGCGTGGCCCATAAGCGAAATACGTTTCTACCCTTGCCGTCTCACCCGTGCGCACGAAATCGAAAAAAAAAATTGGACATCGAGTGCCCTGCGTGCTGGCGGCGGCTCGATGGATCTCGTCGATCCCGGCAATGGCGCGGCCACCCGGGGCGCGCCGGCGCGGCCGGGAGCGAGGCGGGCGAGGCCGGGGCGCGGCGGGCGGCTGCCTCGCGGCCAGCGCGGCCAGGGCGTCGCGGGCGAGGCGGGCGCGGCCGGGGCGCCGCGGGCGAGGCGGGCGCGACCAGGGCGCGGCCGGCGCGGCCGGGGCGTCGCGGGCGAGGCGGGCGCGGCCGGGCGCCGCGGGCGCGGCCGGGGCACGGCGGCCGCCGCCTCGCGGCCGACAGGGCGCGGCCAGGAGCGAGGCGGCCGGGGGCACGGCGGGCGGGGGCCTCGCGGCCGGATCTGCGGGCCGTGCCTCCGGGCCAAGCAGCTCGCGGCCCGCGCAGGCTGCTCCGTGGCGGGCAGTTCCGCGGCGGGCGGGGCGCGACAAGCAATGGCGTGGCGGGCAGCTCCGCGGTTGGCGTAGGGAGCTCCGCGCCGGGCAGCTCCGCGTCCCGTGCAGGCATGGGCGTGGACGTTACGGACGGCTGCAGCGAAGGGTAAGTCTCATAAATTGTTCCATCAATTGTTTAGTTATTATAAATTGTAGCTTGTCGACTTAGTTTGTTAAATTACAGGATGGATCCTAATACAACATTCTTGTTGAAAATTAAATTGGTGGGAAATCTTAAGAAGGCTAGAAAGGATGTTAAATGTTTCAGTTTTGAGATATCTGTGGATTCAGACTTGACAAATTTTAAGGATCTTGTTGAATCAGTGGTAGACAAGTACCCTCCCCGTTATTTGGAAGTGCCTCATGTTCAATATTATGATGAAGATCAGAAATCATTTCCAGAGATAACATCTGATCAAGACTTGATGGCAATGTTTAGTAAGCATTGCAAGAGCAAGGTTATTGTCATGTTTTTTCTATACTCGTAGCCCTGCTTGATACATATGAGCCAATCATAGAGTGGGATTTCGATGTTGATGATCTGCCGAATCAGAACAAAGGTTTTGATGAGGATAGTTACTTGAGGAATCCATTGCCACATAATGAGCATGTTGGTGTTGATGAAGAGGATATGTACCTAGATGCAGTACCACGAATGACCCTGTTAATGCTTTTGAGATAGTGCCTTTTTCTGTTGATGATGACAAGGATCAAGATGTTGATAGTGAGATGGATGTGGATGATTCTGAGTATGATAATGAAAGTGCTGATGAGGATGAGGTCCAGGATGAAGAAGGAGGTGATGAGGATGTGGCACATAATGAGGAAAATCATGCTCCTCCTATAGAATATGATCCTGATGATCCTCCAATGACAGTTGGTTCCACTTATCGTGATATGAGGGAATTTAGACTGGCTATAGCACAGCATGCAATTAAACATCAATTTGAGTTCAATATTAAAAAAAGTGCACCTAAGAGATTTAGGGTATATTGTTCGAGGAAAGTCGAGGACAACTGTCCATGGAGGATATTTGCATCCACCATATCGGACGGATGCACTCGTGAAGGTATATCTTAATGAGATTTACGTCATTGTATATGTTTCTTGTACGTTGTAAAGTGATTTATATGTCAATCTTTTGTAGGTTAAAATAAACCCTTGTGCTCATGATTGCTCTAGTACAAGAAGGAAGAAGAATATTAAGAATGCAACCAAGTTTTGGATATGTGAAAAGGTGAAGGACTTTCTCATTGATGATGCAACTTTGGGGGCAAAAGCATTGCAAAAGAAACTCAAAGAACACTATAAGATCCATATTCCATACAAAAGAGTCTACATGGGTAAGGCCCTAGCATTGAAAGAGCTTTATGGTGACTGGGACAGTAGTTTTGACAACCTATATAGATTCAAAGCACAAGTTGAGAGTTGTTGTCCTGGTAGCTTAGTAATTATTGACCATCACACTATCAACAGCAAGGTCAGATTTCGAAGGCTCTTTTTGCATTGAAACCTTGCATAGATGGGTTTCTTAGTGGTTGCAGACCATACCTAGCAGATAGACAACGACATTCTTGACAGGCCGGTTCAAGGGGCAGTTGGCTAGTGCTACGGCTGTTGATGGGCACAATTGGATGTATCCGGTTTGCGTCGGCATTTTTGATTCAGAATCTAATGAAAATTGGGAATGGTTCATGACTCATCTTCGAGAGGCCATAGGATCACCACGGGGCTTAACCATATGCACCGATTCCGGACAACCTGTTATGGAAGGGGTGAGTAAAATATTTCCATTTGCTGAACATAGGGAATGTATGTTTCATTTGGTGAACAATTTTAAGAAGAGACACCATGGAAAGGTGTTTGATGACCATCTTTGGGCAGCAGCTTACTCTTGGAATTCTTATCTGTTTGAGAAACATTGGGCAGCAATGGAGAGAGCAAAGCCAGCTGCCACTAATTATCCGAGGAGGTGGTATTCTAGATTGTGGACAAGGAGTCAATTTTCAACTATTTCCAAGGTTGACTATGTGACCAACAACCTTGCAGAATCCTTCAACAATTGGATTAAACATCACAAGTGCTTGAACTTGGATGACTTCATGGATAAGTTTAGACAGTTGCTAATGGTCAAGTGGAATCAACGAAGGAAAATATCAAAGAAACTTGATGGCTTGATTCTTCCCCACATCATCAGACAATTAAATGAGAGAAGTAGAGAACTGAACTTGGAAGTGGAAGAATGTTCGAAGAAGTGGCTGAAGTGACTGCAATGGGAGGTAGTGGATTCCGGTTTGTGGTCAACTTACGTGATAGAACATGTTCTTGTAGAGAATGGCAGGTTTCTGGAATTCCTTGCAACCACGCACTAGCATTCATCACATCACTTGCCAATGAACCAATTGAGAAATATGTTGACTTGTATTACTCCATTGATAAGTTTAAAGTTGCATATAGTCAACTTATTCCTGCTATGCCCGACAAGACACAATGGCCGAAAGCTACACATGGATTTTTCATGCACCCACCTTTATTGAAAGCTGTAGCGGGTAGGCCTAAAACTGAGAGGTTTAAAGGTAGAACTGATAAGAACAAAAAAGGACAACACAAGTGTCCCATTTGTTTGGACTATGGTCATCACTGGCATAATTGCAAGAAGGGTAACCCAGAAGATATTGCTGCCATGAAAGCTATCAAGTAATATTTGTTGCTTTTTTTTATCTTACTTTTAAATGTTTCACATTTACTAATTGTATTTGGTTATTGTAGGGGAACACCGAAGAAAAAAGTGAAGAAAACCAATTCTGCTCAAAGCTCCATAATGCCATTACAGGAAGATGCCCCACCAAGATCCATGTCTTTTCCACCAAGGTTTGCACTTTCTAACTATTGTCATGGTTACCAGACTTTGGAAATGCTGATTATAAGTGTCTATTATCTCACAATAGTCAATCATTGGAAGAAGTAGCACCCACAAAAAAGAGGAAGCATGCTGATTCTACCCCTGAACCATCAAAAAGGTATTTCATACTTGGAGAAAACATGCTGCTCAAAAAATTCAAAAACTAATTACACTATTGCTCTATCATTTCAGCCAATCCTTAGAGGTTTCAAGTAAGGCAAAGGGAAAACATAACAACTCCAACTCCGGAGCATCAAAAAGGTATTTGGATCATATTCTTTTTGTTTGAATTGTTTTCTACTATTATTTGGTTTCAAATACTTACTGTCATACATGTCTACTTGTAGGTCGAGAAGTGGCTCAAATCAACCTATTGAGGATGCATCACACATACCGCAACCTGAGAAGGCTAAGCTAAAAAAGGTGAAATGTACCAAGAAAAAGGTCCTATGTCAAGAAGTCGTATTCAATGCAAATATTGCCGGAAAGAGCCCGTCTATGTGCACTAGAAGCAAAACAGGGCTGCCTGCTAGCCCTGTAATGAGCACAAGAAGCAAAAGAAGGCTTAGCCTATGATTTCAGCCTATGTATTGCATGTTCTGTGAATATATGTTGTATGTAACTATATGTGGATGCTGTGTGTGACTATATGTGTGTGGATGCTGTATGTGACTATGTGTGTGCTTGGTTTGTTTATGTGATTGTGCCTTATGTGTGAAACTTCGCAAACTTGCATGTGCTGCCTAATTCATGTGTGAAGCTTTTACATTTATTTTTCAAATTTTACATTTCATATACGAAATAATGTCTGATGTTTCTTCCCTGCAAATATAAACTAATAAGAAAATTTGACAGCACTTGAATAATTACTTGAATAAGGAAATTCAAAATGAAAAATAGTGTGCAAATTTAATCCGGTTTAATTTTTAAACAAGCTGAAAATTTAAAACAAACCGAAATACATGTTTCGTATTTATACAACAACTAGAAAATAAATACTTTCAGCAGAACATTTTTTTTTAAAAAATAAGTTCATTTCGTTTCAGGGGTAAATCTGTCTTTTTACGTGAGGCTTAACACCGTTAACCACTGAAATAGACGGAAGGGCCATAGAGGGAACTGGAAAACGAAACTGGGCCTCACAGGGAAGTTTCATTTTTTGGAGGCCATAGAAGGAAGGCTCATTTGTTTGGAGGCCATACAGGGAATTTTCTCTAAATAAAAACGGATCCAATCAAAACCTGCCACCTCATCAGGAGTATGCATGGGAGGTCACATACTCTGGCACACATCATATCCACGCTCTTCCGTAAGTGATACTCGTCCGGACTCATAAATAAAAACTGATCCAATCAAAACCTGCCACATCATCGGGAGTATGCATGGGAGGAGGGACGGAAGGAGAGAAGCCGCGTCACGGCTTCCCTGCTCCCGCTCCCATGCTCCCATGCGTACTCCTCCGGATGTCATCTTTTTATTGGTCATTTCTTTTGTGTGGCTTAGAAATTGTGGACCCAAAATCTCAACGCCATTAATTCGACGTTTGTTGTTTTCCCCTTTTCCCAAAGTAAACCGACTTCTCTCTCCAATTGGTCTCCTATTCTCCCTCGCAGGTATAATAATGCAATAGCACATCAAGTGATCAAGCACTCGTCCAGTAGAGCGACATGAGGAC
Organism: Chloris gayana; assembly: GCA_031894775.1. Classification (NCBI taxonomy): domain Eukaryota; kingdom Viridiplantae; phylum Streptophyta; class Magnoliopsida; order Poales; family Poaceae; genus Chloris; species Chloris gayana. Next base: position 78,270 of record JAUNZO010005163.1, read on the forward strand.
AGATGACCCAAACGACGGGGGTTCCGTTCCGTCCAGGTCGTGGTTGTTCTTGTTCAGGTTCAGCTCCATGGTCTTGCACGGATGGGAAGAAGCTAAGCACCGGAGCATCGTCGTTATGCACGGAGGATTCAAAAGTGAATTGTCTCCAAACGATGATGATGAGAATGTATAAGCATGGTTGTCGCCGGATGTCTCGGAAAGACACGAAGGATAGATGGACGATGATCTTTGTTAGTTCGGGCATGGTGTGTTCTTGGAGCATCGGACGCTTAGAGGTTCTTCAATCCATGGCCATAATGCCATCCGTCTCCGTCTCTGGAGCTTGGAATGTACGGGAGCAATTATTTAACGATGTTAGGAGCTGATGAAAGGCGTGGGTCCACAGCTTCATGGTTGTTGTCCCACAAAAAAAAATAGCAACGAATAAAAGGACGACACCTGGAGGGAGCACGCATGGGAGCACAGGGGTGGGAGCAGGGAAGCCGCGTCCGACGAAAGGGACGTGAAACGGCCGAGGAATCGCAACGGAATACTCCATAGATGATGTGCCAACCAAATGTTCACCTTCACAGACCTGTCCTGCATTGCACCGTAAGACGGTGGCGAGAATCAAGAGCAGAGGAAGGAGAAGCACAACAACGAGGAAGAAGCGAGATGGAATTTAGCGAGGAAGAACGCTGTATTGAACCGAGTTCGGAGTTGTTACAATCATTTTCTGGATACCTTTCCCTCCGGCAAGAAGGTGACTAAATAGACGAGCTAAGCTGCTAACTCACGCCATCGCCCGATGGGCCGCACTTACATGGCCTCGGGCCCACTCCGACCCGAAACCCGTACATTACGTTTCTTGGTCCCGTGACCCGAACTCACGATCCCGGAGTGTGTTGCTGTCGCGGTGCCCACTTGGGCCGTCGGCGTTGTTCCCGGCAGATGGGCGCTCGGACGCCGACCTCGCAGAGGGAAGTATTCCCTGCTTGCCATGAGGTTCCTCCATGTGCTCCCGCTCGAAGAAGCGATTGATGCGGTTGACTTCCAGCTTGATATCGTCAAACTTTTTCCCCAGGGTCTCCTGCACGCCCTCCATCTCCGCTTGCACCATCTCGATGGAGAAGAGACGAGTCTCCGTCTTATGCTCCACCAGGTCGATTCGCTGCTCGATTCCATCACATCGGCCCCCAATGCGGTCGCCAAGGCGCTGCATCTCCTCCGCCATGAAACGCTGCATCTCCGCCAACAAGAATCTCGAGTCCGGTGGTGCTGGGAATATGGTAGATGTGGTGGAATCGGGGATTGCAGTCGAGGTGGGTGGGCTAGGGTTAGTGATGGCCGGAATAGATTCGGCCGTGGTGGTGGGGTCGTCGAAGCGCGGCCGACGAGAGTAGTGGAAGGGGTAAGGCTCCATGGTCCGAGGACGGTGTCTCCGATACCAAATGTAAGACGGTGGCGAGAATCAAGAGCAGAGGAAGGAGAAGCACATCAACGAGGAAGAAGCGAGATGGAATTCAGCGAGGAAGAACGCTGTATTGAACCGAGTTCGGAGTTGTTACAATCATTTTCTGGATACCTTTCCCTCCGGCAAGAAGGTGACTAAATAGACGAGCTAAGCTGCTAACTCACGCCATCGCCTCGATGGGCCGCACTTACATGGCCTCAGGCCCACTCCGACCCAAAACCCGTACATTACGTTTGTTGGTCCTCTTTCTGCGCCGTGTAGTTGAACTGGGCTCCGTCCGATGCCCGGTACTAGTAGTGGTGCTGACATGCACCAGGCCCGAGAGACGACCGAGCGAGAGACATCACGCTTGTGGGTGCGTCGATCAAATCATCAGCTCTGCAGCCAGCTATACTATATTGTCATCTTCCTCAGCCGTGCGAGTCATAAAGGATCGGAGGCGGCTCCACCCACAATTGCACATCCGCACTATAGCGGCTTTGTTAAAAAACACGTAGCGGCAGTTTGTTGGGAACCACCGTTACAAATAGCATTTTAATTTTAGTAACGGTCTAAATGGATAATCGTCGTTAAAAAATTGTTTTTAATCGGCGGTTGAAGAAGTCAACCACACCTATAAATAAATGTCAATTTTTAACGGTGGTAAAAAAGTCAACCACCACTAAATAGTAATTTATAAAGGAGATTTCTGTTGAGTGGAAAATTTCTTATCTTCCACTGATATTTTCTAGCCCTTGGATCAAGATTGGATGGCCCCGACGTCTTCAACCTCCGACGGACTCGCGAACTCCGGCGACGGAGGTGGCTGCGGCAGCGGAGCGCGGGTGGGGTGCGAGCGGTGCGACGTGACGGTGAGGGCGCCTCCGCGTCGCCGCTGAGTGGATTAATGCCGACGGCTTAGGGTGCTGTATTTTCGCGGCGAGCTAGGGTTTTGGCGAGGTAGGGTTTCGACCACAACTCCATATTTTTGAACCTTGAAGAGAAGGTTTCGGGGCTGTGGTCGTGACCCGAAGGTGGGCAGTGGTTTGGCGGTGCGGCGAGGCGGCGGTGGCGCCACCGTTACCGCGAGCGGCCAATGGGCGGTGGGCCGAGGTTGGAGGCGGGGGCGTCGCGCGTGAAGGGGTTAGCGGCAGTGGCGGATTGCGTGGTGGCGGGGGGGGGAGGCACAACAAGGCGGTGCTGCGCCACCGGTCGCCGGAGGTGGGGGTGGGCCTGGGAAGAGGTGGGGGCAGGGTAGAGAGGAGCTGCTGGAGGTTGAAGATGAGAAATCTAAGTGGAGGTTACTCAATTTTCCGAGTCAGTTGGTAGCTAGACAGACCCTTTATAAAGGGGTTGTCTTCTTCAACCGTAGCTACAAATGTGATGCGACACGCCATTGATCCTCCACCTCATGTCTCAACCAATCTGATTGCAGCACATAGATTTGTATTCTTTTCTCCCCCTCTCTCTCTCCCACTCCTCTCTCTCCCAACCACTTATTTTTTACCCACCTCTTCTTCCTTCTTCTCTCACAGAAGCACGCATGCAGCTTCTCTCTCTTTCTCGCGCATGCATGTAGATTGGCTGGTGGTGGCCACCTCCTCGGTCGGTCTCTTCTCCGACGAAGGCCTCCTGGTCGAGCTCTGCTCCGGTGGTGACATCCTCTTCTCCGGCGGTGGCCATGGCCGATGCGACCTTGCGACAACAAGCTGTAGATGGTGGTTCGGCTATGGCCATTGGTCAACGTGGCCTCCTCCCAGTGATGGCGAGCTACAGACGGTGGTCCGACCGCGGTCCTCGCCAGGCCTCCTACCCGGTGGCGGTGAACAGCGATAAGCGGATCTACCGTGCCCATGGCCAGCGTGACTTCCTCCCCGGCTGCGGTGACAGGGTCGCGGCTATGGGCGGATCTGCCGTGCCCATGTCGTGCACAACCTCCTCCCCCTCCAGCACATCCCGCGGCGGCGGCACGACCCCCACGCAAGCAAACCCAGCAGTGGTGGCGTAGGGGCGGCCAAGACGGCAGCATGACCTCCATGGCCTGCCCCTCCTCCGGCACAACCCTCCCCCAATCCCCTTCGCACACACTACTCCTCCCGCGAGCTCATGGTCGCAGCTGCCAGTGCATTTTTTTTATTTTTTGTGGTACATTTGTAGCGGCAGTTGACATTATGGTCCGCTGCTATAATGTCAATTTATTGCGGCGTTCGATGTTTTTCCGTCGTTTTTGTGATTTATTTTTAGCCGCGGAGGCGTAGCGGTGTGTTGTCATATCTGTAACTATAGTGATTTTCTGACCGTCGCTACAGTACGGTTTTGTAGCAGTGATCTGCACGTTGACTTAGCGTCGGAGGCGGCTCCACCACTGCACCGCGTTTTCCTGGTCGCTCAGTTTACTGCCAAATCCGCGACGATTTTCTCCTTCTGATGATGTCGTCGTTCCCTTTGGCATCCGTCGTCTCAACCGTGACCGGTCCATAATCACCAGGCAGAATTCTTCGTCGAACCGATACGAGACGACCGAGGTGGGGGCATGGATGGATTCAACATCGATGCGGTCGTGCGGTGGATCGGCTGGCGGAGAGCCATGTGTGTAGCTCAAGGACCAACCTGCTCCTGTGACCAGGCAATCATGGGAGGAGGGTGCTGACTTTTCTGTGGATCGGCACCGGCATCGATGGTTGGATCGGCAGCTGTGAAGACGGACGGGAAGAGATAACTCGCTGCACTGTGTGAAGTCAAGCGGCACGCGGCAGCTATGCGGCCGACGAACGCGAGGTTCAGTGCGAGCTGCTACGTTGGTCCGTTTGACCCGAGCTATGCGTTCCCGTGAGATTACCGCACACGTCTGGCGTTATGTTCGACCTGAACCCGTGTACTAGCATCGAGATTGACAACAGAGTTTGTACCACCCTGTAGACAACGTTCAGGTTGGAACAAACACAGAACTTCACGATCTCTGCTTCAGCGGAGAATTTGCCTTAAGTTAGAGTTTAACGGGATCAGCTGTTGACCCTGATAGACACACATAGCTTTGCCTCTGCCTCTGCCTCTGCCTCTATGATATAGTTAATGAGATGTTTTCCGGTGTTTACAAATAATGTGGATCGTTTATTGGCCTCGATCTAATGGCTCATGATGGAAGGTACAAGACCAAAGGTACTTCAATACTGATAGAAGTACTTAAGTATTAGGGATAAAACAATAATTTTACGTGCTGACCGAAATAGAAGGCGAGGGTAACGATGGAATGTATATTTTACACAGTTTTGGTATGATTTACTCGGAATAATTGTACGAGTCCAAGACGACGTGCGGCACGGCCTACCAATTCTGATTTATGTAGTCTGTTCAGATTTACTCGTTAGAACATGATTGATTAGGGTTTATGTGGAACGACTTATCTCCATTAATAAATTTTTAGGTCTTCCATAGAATCACGTCATGGTAGCGTCAATTTTTTTCCTAGGATCAAAATCACGTGGTGGAGGTGCCAAAGAACAGGGAGAGAGCGACGCCACGAAATATACTCGGATTCTTGATTGTTTACTTGGTGGCGATGTGGAGCCCGGAAGAAAAGAACGGAGAATGGCGGCGGCGGAAGAAAAAGATTTCTACGATGATGTACATAGTTAATCGATCATTTACCTGATATGATACTAAAAGACTTTTAGTTTGTATTTAATTACCCACCTGTCACCGGTTATGATAATTTTTGTTCCATATCTTGCCCCTCCCTCAATCAACGGTCGAGATCGAAATACCTCCTAATACCTCTAGATATCTCGCAAACACCGGAAAAACATACTAATAGTATGTCACAATCAGAACCTTTTTTGAAGACATACAAAGAAAACGCTCCCAGTAAATGTAGGTAGTGGCTAAGAGGCTAACACTTGGAAAACTCCCATATGTTATCAAATCCTATACTAAGCATTCCCTTCCTAGTTTGATGCCTGAGTCGCGAGAAGTAGAAATAAGGGGCAAGTAAAACACGATGAACCAATAAATTATAGCTTTCAGTAAGCTAACACAACTGCTTTGTTCCTAATAGCTTCAAGAATGTAGTCTAGTATGGCATGTAATTTTTCTAGCAGCGTTACTACTGATGGCAATGCCAGCCCCCCCCCTCCTCCCTACTATTGTTGTTTTAGCTAGAAATATTTTTCTCATATACATTGTGCACATTAAGAAAATCAAGATTTTCTATATTGACATTATTGAAGTATAGTTTTATATATACAAAAATCTAAATAGTAGTACACCAATTTGTGTGGCGGTGGCATATTGCATCTATCAACATGGTGAGGAGGTAGAGGGACAGTAGAATCTTACGCTCATCGTCGCGCAACATGATATTGTCATCGATGTGAAAATTAAGTTATATCATTGTTTCATGGTTATGAGGCATATGAAAGTTGCCTAGAGGGGGGTGGTGAATAGGCAATCTAAATAAAACCTGAAATTACAGCACTTAAAAACAAATAGGTCAAATTCGCCACCGACGGAACTTCCGTCACCGACGGAACGTCCGTCGTGGTGGTGAGAGGAAAACTTAGGGAATGGAATAAGAGAGGAAATCTCACGATTCCGCTTGAATGGAAACTTTCCTTTTTGCCTTGAGAGTGTTGTACCTGCAGGAATTCAGTAGACACGCAACACACAAGTAGATCGGGCGAAAACACACCCGAGAGGAGAATAAACAAACACACAACAAAAACGAACAAGAGAGGCGCGGAGATTTTTCACCGAAGTTCGGACCCCTCACAAAGAGGTTCCTACATCTCCGTTGAGGAGCTCACAAAGAGCCGGGTTTCTTTTAACCCTAATCCTCCCAAGTGACCACAAAGGTCAAACTTGATTTTCTTCTTCTTCCTTGGATTCTTTTCCTTGCGGAGGCGAATCACAACCTTCACAAACTTCCCAAGGCTCACCACAAGCTTGGGAGCTCTAGGACAACACCTAGCCAATCTAGGAGAACGAATCTCTAAAAGTAACAAGTGAGGAACGAGATTAGTTGCTAAGGGAAGATGTGCTCTAGGTTGGGCTGATGCTATCAAGCTTGGAATCAAGTTGGGAGCTCACTCCAATGGCTTTGGATCTCAAGAAGAGTGGAGAGGAGTGAGAGAGAGAGCTTGAGCAAGATCCGAGAGTTCAGAAAGCACCAGCACTTTTTCTCACGGGTTAGGTCAAAGCTATATATAATGTGGGCTCTAAAAGAGCCGTTGCTCAAGTCAATTATTGGACTTGACGGAACTTCCGTGGGTGACGGAACTTCCGTCACCCCATTAGGTCAAACACGAAACATGCCAGGACGGTACTTCCGTCGAGTTGGAACTTCCGTCCCAAACTCTCCGGAACCGACGGAACTTCCGTCAGCCCGGACGGAACTTCCGTCATGTGTGGAGATGATAGGAGAAGATAGGCTTTTTGATCTTCGGTGAGTTGTTATTTTGGTTCCAGGTTGTTTGAGGATAGCTAGAGCACATTCTTCCCTGCACGTAAGATCGTCTCACCCCTCTTAATAGTTTGGCACACCTATACTCAACAAGCTATAAATCTAAACTTGAAGCCTTTGCTTTTGAGTACTTGATCACTTTTTAATTGAGGGGTTTACTTTCTCACATTGTGGATACTATCACTTTGTTGTCCTGCACAATGACTTAATAACCACATTAGAGCTTTTAATCATTTGTCATTTATCATCAAAACCCATTAGGGGGCCTAGTGCATCTTCAACATACATCGACCTTACCTCTCTCTTATATTTTTGACCCACGGTAGATCTGAGTTTTGTATTTTAGAATTTACACTTTTTGTGGATCGGTATAATAAGATGGCTAGGAATTTACACTATTATTGTTCTTGATATCCATGCAACGAAAGCTATGTGTCGTTCTTGTTCTGTATCTTGAGTCATCATGTGTTTTCTTATGTTAATGAAAAGGAAATGTGGGCTACAATCTGATACCATTTTTGAACCTTCGGTTATCAAATATTGAATAATGTAGAATCTTTTAGCCGGTGAAGGTAGGGTAGCAATTTACAGGAACCCATGATAAAATTACTATTCCAAAGGAACGAAGGGGTGCAGTAAATAAAAAGTGATTTTCAAAGAAAAATTTTAAGGTTACAATAATTGATTGTAACACAGGAAAAAATATACGATTACATTTAATAAAAATCATCTAATCAATTAACATATGGTTATATTTGGCCTATTCACTTAATTAACTCTCAAGTGGACCACTCTCTTTAGAGCAATTCTAAATATAAGAAAAATTGTACCATTTTATTTTTTATTATTAAATGTTCTAGAAATAATGGCTAATAAATTTCAACGTTTTATTCTAAGGTCAATCCGAGTTCACTATTTCATTTCACGATTTTCAAGAATGACACATCATCTTTGTAGTCTTATTTTGTGAAATAAAACTGCATCTCTCAGTGCACACTTCTTATAACACAATTGTGTAGGTATGGTAGCATATTAAATATTTGCTAGGTGGTGCTTAGTTATTGGTTGAGAATGTTGAGGATGAACCGAAAGAATCTCAATCCACTTTCATTTGGCTTTCATTGTTTTAGAAATGTGCCCACATTCTTTCATGGGGATGAAAGACATCTCCCCTCTCATAATAAATATCTACACATGCCATCATATTTAATTATATGGCATGCAATCAATTGCAAACGAAAGACCCATTGAAAAATGGACTAAAACACTCTATTGGATGTCCTTAAGTCCATCCTCAAAGGGTCAAACTTAGTTATTGTCATAACTGGTTGGTGCATATCTCTTCTCAAAATATGTGGTAGATGAGAGTGTTACTGTGTGCTAGCAGAGTCAAACCGGTTCCCAACAGCCCGACCACTGAAACTACGATGTGTTACTGGGTGGGCTGGATCAAGCGCGAGATGGGCCAGAACATTCGGCGACAGCCAGAGCACTGAAATTAGTCAGTGGAGTGGCGGATATGAACAAGCAGCTCTTTTCCAAAGCTCAGCCTGGAGCAGAAGGAAGCAGCACAAAAAACGAACTCAGACTCGACATTACGTACCGCTGCAGGCCTTAGCAAGAAATACTACCACAGGTGTGCCAAAGAAAAAGAAGTACTACTACCAGGTCGATTGTAGCTATCCAGCTCGACGTCAGCAATACCAGGTCGACAGGCTGGAACGAGCACCGGACCGACGCATGGCGCGCGTCATATGGAAACAGAGATGCCGTTTCGTTCGTTTTGGCTCCCGTGAGCTCGCTGCCCGGTCAGACTTTTGCCATCGCCTTCAAACAGCACATGGCCGAGGATTATATTGACCCTCTGCCGAACGTTGATTGCCTCCGTGAGTAAGGCACCTGATCTTCAGCGCAAGGAGCTAATAATACCGAGCAGGGCGGTTGCGCGCTCCGATGGAACAGCGACATGCGCCGCACACGGTTTCGTCCAAGTTCACACGGTTGCCTCGTGCCGACGCTGGCCGGACGCCGCATATCAATCGGGTACGATCAGAGGTGTACGGCGCATGGCAAATGTGAGATTGACGGAACGGCGCATCAACGACTGATGTGTATGTGTAGTTTCGTCGCCTTCCCCCGGCGGCGTCAAAAATGTGCCAACCCCGCGACGATGGTGCTCCGTCTCTCTCGTGACCCATATCCTCTACCAGCATCCGGGTCGTGCCACCAGCTGCCACCAAAACGATTTGCGACTCCCTTGCCGAGACCGCACGCAGGATGCGCATCAAATACTTCGATCCGGGTGCGCCGCTCCCTCCCCGGCCGAGTTGCCATTGCAACGGACGGATCTCGCGGTAGCTCGAGTGATTGCACACTGCAGTAGCTCGAGTGATTGCCGGGGCGGGCCACGCACATCTGTCGTCACCTGCACATGTGCGTGCAAACCGTAGGGTCGCGATTCGATCGTGTCCCGTGATCGAGAACTGTGCAAGTTCAGTTCGACGTGTGGAAGTACTCCCTTTTAAGTACTAGTATTTAGTATTAGCAATAGTTTAACAAATTAAACAACTCCCACTGACAGCGCTCAATTTAAAACTAAGTGAATATGAGCACAGTTGTCGACGACCTATCAGATGATCCAAATCAAAACTATGGGAGCTAGCGGTTGGCATCAATCGACCCTGTTCTTAGAAACAGTATCTAGCTAGCGTTCAGCTGCAGTCAGTCAGTTGAGTCAGGCCTCTGAGCGAGCGAGCTCACGAGACGACGGGAAGTGCTCATCCTGTCCTCTCCGGTCCTTGTCTCTTGCCGCGTTCCCTTCATGTTCATGGCTGCACGCTGCATATCTTTCAGCACTCTCGTCCTATCTGCCTGGACTCGACTGGGATGCTATTGGATCCGCCAAATCTGCCAAATATTATAGGCCTGTTCGTTTCCTGCCCTCTAAAAATTATACCCATCACATCAAAGAGAATCTTACTATTTAGTAGTACTTTTATTAATTTAATGACAAAACCTATGTTACGATCCCCTCTAATTTGCGAGACGAATCTAATGATCCTAATTAATCTATGTTTTGCTACAGTGATGCTACAGTAAACATCTTCTAATAACATCATAATTACCCTCGTTGGATTCGTCTCGTGAATTAGATAGGGGGTCTGCAATTAGTTTCGAGATTAGACTTTATTTAGTACTCCAAAATGATAAAATTCTCTTTGATTTGACCCCTCTAAAAATTATATACCTGAAAACGAACACACCCTATGTCTAACTTATGACTTCTCACATTTTATTACTCGGCTGCAGCCTGCAGGCCGGGTGCTGTGTAAGCTCCACGTAAATATACGCTTTGCGTTGAATCATTTGCGGCGTAAGACAGTGCAAGGGACAAATAATCTAGATATAAAGTGCATTGGCCGTCAGATTGTGATTACTTTGGATCCATGTTCGATAGTATATATATGTATTTCCCTATATGTCATTCATGCTGCTCGGTGTTACACGTGCAAATCCTAGCAAAGAGTGCAAATGCTACCCATTACTTTCTTCACTGACTTGCCTTCATTAACTGCTTTGCACTGGTACCATCCCAACTTTAAAAGAAATAAACTTAGCAGTCGGGTTCGCACAGTGCCATACTGATGTGTATTGCACTAACATTCTTAGTCTTTGTTGAACTAATTTGGTACAAAATGCAGCAACAGCCAGGCGGATTGGACGAAACCACCACTCCTAAATCATTGAGATGTAAAACATGAGTAAACTAATTAATAATTTTATACTCAAACTACAGATTGTTCTGAGAGTCATTCTAGCAAATTAAATATGCCAATCAAATGTGATGATCCAGAGTCAATTATATAACAAAGATTCTATATGTTAATAGGATAATTTTGAATAATAGCACGAGTCTTACTTTAGATTGTGAAGTTTCTTTTCAAAGAATGCAACTATTTTAATTTCTTGTGCAATAGTATTTTTTTCCTCTTCCTTTTTGGTTCAAAGGGTACACGTATATGCTCAGTGTTCCATCCTTCTTCAAACACAATATAGCAATCCAAAACCTACAATAGATGCTTCACCAACTGCCCGGTGCTTATTATCTGGCACTAAACACCAAAAGTTTAACTTGAAGTGGAAGAGTTACATGAAGTTCATGACATGATCATGATTTCTATGCAGTAAGAACGATATTAACTACTTCCTCGGGCAAAAAAATAACCTTACACTTCCTTTATAAAGCATACCTTTGTGTAGTAGTGATAAGTGAAGCTACTAGTGGACCAACTTGGATTCTCTAGAGAAAGAAGCCTAGTTTCAATATTTAGTAAAATAAAAATACCTATATTTCCTTTAATTTTTAAATCTATGCATAGTACTCATTAATATGTGGCCCTAACCCCATTCTTTCTTAGATAAACACTCTCAATGTTGACTTATTATCGAGATCCAAGAATGGGACTCGAGTTCAATCAATATTTTACTATGTGAGGGCATATGCCCCCACGCAGTTCTCAATATTCAATTATAATGTTATGTACTCTTTGTGACATTCTCTTAAGTACACAATACAAGACAATATTTTTACTTTGTGATCAACATACTGTTGTTCAATGTTTAATGAGAATTTTGTGCATAACATTACAACTAACTCTCGAGGTATCCCTCACACTTTAGTCCCCTTCCTCCTCCGTCGGCGACCTCATCGGCGGTTGACGAGGAGTGGGGATCCACTCTCCACTTAGTCTAGTAGTTTGATTAGATTTTACTAGGTTGAAGTTTTCTCCAGAGATCCAATCGAAGAGGCTGGTGGCGGCGTAAGATGTCGTCAAGATCGTCAATATGAAGCAATGGAGAATGTCGTTTCTCGACGTTGGTGATAAGTTAAAGACGTCATCATTGATGGAGATTAAGGTACTCCGGTCCTTCCTTTGCCTTGTTCTGGTTTTTCGTAGCCATGGCGGTGGACTGTTGGGAGTTAGTTTTTAGGCGACATATATCTGTTTTTTCGTTGGACTTGTGTTTTCCTACAATGAATCTGGTGAAGGAGATGGTGATGGGTTCAACGACGGGTACGGCAAATCTTTGCCCGTAGAGGTTTAGTGGTTTACTTTGCAAAAGAGATGGGTACGGCGATGACGATGGTGGATGGTGAGATAGTCATGTTTGTTCAAATCATAGTTTTGTTCTGTGGCATATCCATTCGGGATGGTAATTCCAAATGGTAGAATTTATGGTTTCTTCAAGGTTTCTTATCTCCCATCAATGGTGTTTGAGTAGTTTGGGTTGCTTTTGTAATTAAGGGATGTAATCTGCTTTAATATTAATGAATTTTACATTCGCAAAAAAATATTTGATATGTGCATATACGGAAACCTTTGTACTGCAGTGTTACAAAAAAAATCAAAGGGGGTATTTGAATTGTGCTTATATACGATGTCTAAATTAACTCATTATGGAGTAGTAGAACATAGCATAGTCTATGCCTATGGTCCAACGAGAGATTCTCTTATTGTGTCGCGGCGCACGGATGACAATACCGATCTGCAACCGAAGGCTAAGGTCAACCACAATTTGGCGTCTTTGCAACCCACTCCGTCCCTGCCGTCATCTCCCTTTTACGCGCCTGCATTTGCCATAGACAATTAAAGAGAACGGCGACGCGACGCGAGTGATGCCTATATCGAGTTAGTTTGCCCCCGACCTCGTCCCGTTCTTCCTTTCGTCTCACCAATGACCGATCGACCCGGCAAGAATCTGCCGTGGACCGCGACGTGCGATCGATCCCGGAGGCAGGGCATTGACCACTCGATCTCCGGCGTGCGCGTGCGGCCACGCCGGTCACCGTCGCCGCGTCGCGCGTGCGGTTCATGTATAACTCGACGACGAGCAGCAACCTGCTGTGCTGGCGAGTTGGGTTGGGATGGCGCGCGGCGTGGTGTCGGCTGGCTGAGAGGGACGTGAAACTGAATCGCGCATTCCTGCTTTCGTTTTAGTATTTTTTTAGAGATGAACCCACCGCTTTCGTTACGACTTACGAGTATATCGATGCGGAAGAGGAAGGTGCAGTTGAGGTTGATCAATTCAGCGCGAGTTGTTTGCCCGTTGACCTGTGAGACCGGTTGATGCCCGTTACTGTGTGCACCTCGTCTGTTGACCTTGTACAAAGGAGTTGTTCGCTGGTAATAGCAGCGTTTCGTTACTAGTATCGTGGACACTAGTAATAACGCGGGGCTGCCGAAAGAGGATTTATCTCAAATATAGTCCAAAAATGATATTTTAATACAATGGTCAAGCCATGCCAACCTGCATCACGTCAGTCCCTTTAGTATGTGTTTGTTTCCCGGACTGGTTTATTAGATTGGTTTGGACAAAATCATCCAATCCATTGTTTGTTTCACTCTCGGTCTGGATGTGGAGTGCATCAGAATAGAGAATATGCTTTAGAGACAACGCTATCCAACTTATTTAAATGTGACCATTAATGAATAATTAAATATAATTAGCATGTTATCATATTAATTAGTATATTCTGATTATTATAAATAAACACTAGTGTACAAATTAATGTGCAAAAGGTGTCTGAGTTTGAATTCAATTATTGGTAATTAGCATGTTTTAATATAATCAAAAAATTGTTGTAACAACATTACTATTTATAAAAAAATTAGGTAGGTTAATTAGTGTATGATCGATTGCTATTTTATTTCTAAATAAGATATATAATTATGGTAACAACACTTATCCAACTTTTTTTCATGGCTCCAACTAAACACAAATAATGGATGGTGCCCATCCGGTCAAACAAACAATGAGTTAGATGGTCTCCTTCTAGAAAATATGAATGGAAGATCCCATCCAAACTTACCGTCCAAACACAGTTGCCTCTATTTTGCCAGAGCTTATTGAGATCAGTTGCTAATCAGGATGGACACACGTAGCTTCGCCCCTGAGTGTATGACATATACTAATGGTAAAGTCACGTATTGGAACCTTTTTTGAGGACATACAAAGAAACTCCTCCAAGTAAATGTATGTAGTGGCTGAGAGGCTAACACTTGGAAAACTCCCATAGGTTATCAAATCCTATACAAAGTATTCTCTTACTAGTTTGTTGCATGAGTCGCACCAAGTAGATACACACACGAAAAAATAATATAGAAGTAAAGCACGATGGGTCAATAGGTCAATTAAGCTGAGGCAATAGCTCCACGCTACATTTATAATACATAAATTCCCCGTAGCTTCCACAATGTTGATAAAACTGTAGTTTCATTATGATTCATGTAATATAATTTATCTGGTCGCATTACTACTAATGATGGCAGTGCCAGCCCCCTATCACCACCCCCCCTACTATTCTTAAAAATAATTAACTGTTTCTCGTATTATCATACATTTAGAAACATTTCAACCTACTGCATTGTATGCATTAATAAATTCAGGATATTCTATAATTGACATTATTGAAGTATAGTTTTGTATATACATGAATCTAAATCTTTGTTACACCAAGGTGCGTAACGTGGTGGGGAGAGAAAGGAGTAGCGGGATAGGGTCTTCATTTATCTATAGCCATCATGATAGCCATGAATTCTTTCTCATAAACAGATAGTTTCTGATTATTGACACTTAATGCTTTGCTAAGGTAAGCAACGGGTTGGCCTTGTTGTGATAGTACAACTCCAAGTCCAGTGTCACATTCATCTGTTTCCACCTCGACTGGTTTCTGAAAATTGGGTACAGCCAAAACTCGTGTAGTACTCAATGCTTGCTTGAGAGCTAAAAATGATTTGTTGGCTGCTTCAGACTGGCCAAAACACCATATCTTTGACAAACTTTCTGTAATATCCTGTCAGCCCTAGAAAACCTCTTAATTAAGTGAAATTTGAAGGAACAAGCCAAAGTTGCATTGCCTTAGTTTTCTCTCGATTAGTAGAAACTCCCTTATCTAACACAGTATGTCCCAAGTATTCCAAACTTGTTTGCGCAGATGTGCATTTAGACAACTTAGCATACAGCTTGTGTTCAACTAAGGTTTACAGAACTAGTTCAAGATGTAGGACATGCTCTTCTAGAGTTCTACTATAGATCAGAATATCATCCATGAATACTAACACAAATTTCCTGAAATATGGTGCAAACACATTGTTCATGAGACATTGGAAAGTGGTTGGGGCATTGGTGAGGCCAAATGGCATTACCTTGAATTGAAAATGTCCATGGTGTGTCTTGAATATAGTTTTAAACTGATCCATGTCAGCCATTCTGATTTCGTGAAATCCTGATTTGAGGTCCAGTTTTGCAAAGTATTTGGCATCAGCAATTTCATTGAGCAGCTCATCAGCTATTGGCCTAGGAAATTTGTTCTTGATTGTAAGGTTGTTCAGCTTTCTGTAATCAGCATTGAAATGCCAAGATCCATCTTTCTTTTTGACTAAAAGTACAGGAGAGGCAAAAGGACTTACGCTAGTAGTTACCATTCCTGACTTGATCATCTTAGCCACTTGTTTCTCAATCTCATCCTTTTGCAAGGGAGTATATCTATATGGTTTGTTGTTCACTGGTGTTGAACCAGGAATCAACGACACGGTATGATCATATGCTCGTGTGGGAGGAAGTGAAGAAGGTTCCTCGAAAGCATTGTCATACTTGATCAACAAGGATTTGATAGCCCGGGGTAGGTCATGTTCTTCTCCAGCATTCAACTCAAGGTCTTGTTTGATGATTATAGATGCTCAAATGTCATTACCAGAATACCACTTGGATATTCAATTGATACCTCTTCGGTAGCATTCATAGAAGGAGGTAGTACACCCTACAGCCTCACTAGCTCGCCATGATATAAGAATTCCACCCACTTTTGCTTCTAATCAAACCTCATGGGACTGAACTGTTCTAGCCAGTCCATTCCGAGTATCATGTCATACCCTCCTAGATCCAACACCTTTGCATTAGCAGAGAATGTATGGCCTTGAATCCACCATGAAAAATCAGAAATCTCATAATCACAAGTCATAATGGAACCATTGGCTACTTCGACTCGCAGAGGATTGAATTTAGAAGGCACACACTGAAGCTTTGAAACCAGGGCTGAATTTACAAAGGTGTGACTACTTCCAGAATCGGACAATATCAACAACACTTGATTTTGAACTAGTGCTCTCATTTTAATGGTTTTTGGTTTATCCCAACCAGTAAGAGCATTAACGGAGAGAGAGGCATCATAATGCATTTGTTGGAACTCAGCCATTTCTAGTGCATTCAGCAACCCATCTGAAATAATTTCTCCTCCATCACCTATGTCAGTACCCACTGCATGTAGTGTTCCATGAGGAGGCAAATTGCACTTGTGACCTAGAGCATACTTGTCACCACATTTCTAGCATAGGTTGTTCAATCTTCTGTATTCTTTCAGCTGCTTGGCTTTCCAAATTTCTCCAGCCGAGAAGTTAGACTTGCCATCTATTTTAGTAGTATTGGATTTTTCTAGTAAAGGATTTCACTGAAGATTTCTTGGAGCGTTCCAGCACACCTTCATGAACAATGAAGGCAGCTTTGTCCACTGAATCAAGCATCTGCATTTCAATGACCAAAACAGTCTCATTGATTGATTTCTCATAAAGCTTGATATGATACACTAGTTTATCAAACTCACTCTTGTACTCTTCCACTGATCCAGTTTGCCTTATCCTAAGTAATGACATAACTTTCTCCATGTGGGTGTTCACCTCAAATTCCTTTAAAACTGTCAATTTTAGTTGATCCTAGGACAAACAGTTATGTTCCAACTTGAACGACTGGTACCAATGAGCAGCTCTATTAACCATAACCATAGTTGTTGCAGTCACCTAGTACTCAATAGGAATCTGGTACAGATCAAAATATGTCTGACACCTATCAATCCACACTCTAACATCAGAACCATCAAATCGAGGGAATTCCGTCTTCGACATCCAAGGACGAGCATATTGACCACTACAGGTGTATCCGCAACAAACAAAGGGCTAGGGCCAGGACTCAACAGAGTTACCTTCGATGGAGGTGGCTGATGCAGTGGTTGCGTGGAATCGAAGGGATTCGCTCCCATGACACCAGCCTTGTTGGGAATTGTCGGTTGAGGCGAGAGGACCTCCTTGAGTTGCTCCAGCTGTTTTGCTTGTACAGAGAACTTGTTGTTCAGCTCGTCAATTTGAGAATTCACGATGTCGAGCCCATCTGTCTTCGCTTCCAACTGAGTCAGAAGCACCATCAACCTCTTCTCAAAATCTGAGCTCCCCTTGGGTGCTAGACATTCCTCTTTGTTCTGAACTGTGGGTTTGTCCATGGCGACTGCCTCGCACTCCAAACTATTCGAACCCTAGGTACGGATTTACAGGAATCGCAAGTGCTCACGATCCAACCTTCCCCGGGAATTTTACCCAATTAGCCGAGAGATCACAACGAGCGACAGCCGACGGATCAGTGGCTGTGTGATACCGATGTGATGGACAGTAGTAAGGGTAGGACGAATGGAAGAAGACTTGAGAAGTAAGAAAGAAGATATGAGTTGAGGGAAAACTGTTTCATTTCATCGATGAATTAATCGCCCACCACCACCCGGTGCCATACGTATGCATCGCAACAGAGTATCGGTCATTACACGGGCCACAGTCCAACACACTCAACACTTTCGTCCCAATGGCCTGTGACTAGTACACGTTACTATTGACGACGTCAAAAACGCACGCACCGCTGACACCTTCTCTAGCATTACTCCCTTGGTCATGACAGATCTGTTAGCATCCAATGTATTATTCTCAGTATATCTACACAATGCAAGTTGTGTATTGTTCTTTCTGTTCAACCTGAGACATGACGTGTTTTCTTTTTTTTTTAATGAAAAGTGAATATGGGCACCAGAACACCATGTCCTGACAACATTTATTTTCCTTTTGAAACATGCTTATGAATTGTTGTCTAATGTAAATATGTTAGCTGGTGAAGGTAGGGTTGCAATTTTGTATGTTGTTTCTAGAAAATGATGGCTATAAAATTTCAAGATTGTACTAATTTCTAATGCATAGTAGATTGAATATATATATTCGTCAGTGGGGTATATATATTAGTTGTGTTAAGCGAATATCATTTGTTGTTTACACCTGAAATTAGTTTTTTAAAAAAGGACTATCCTATGGTCCTTGTTGGCTCTGTAATAATAGTTAGGTTGTTTTGTTGTTAACATGAGATAAGTTTTGGCTAGTGGCACCTAAAGCACTGTATTGGATGCCCATAAGTCCATCCTTGCAGTCTCAAACTTATTTACAGGTCCTTTAGTCATCTAGAAGATCCACCCAATTAACTTACGAAATGTGTGGTAGTTCGGAATGGTGTCAAATTACAACGAAACTTTAGAGTTTAAGATGGTCGCAAATATCAAACTGGCCACTAAAGTCTCGTTTAGAGCTTTTCAACGCATATATGGAAGGTGAGACCCAATTATTCAAACTCTACGTTGTGGTAATGATCTATATATGATGGGGCAATCTCCTTGACGGTGACCGCAACAAACCAAACAAGCGGTCGCTCTTAGATTGAGCTACGTACGTTGTTCCGTACGAGCCCTCCCGCGCGGTGTGTTGGTAGCGCGCGGTTCGTTTCTGAGTCTATTTTTATCATCGCTTCATTTTTGGGCCTTTTTCTTTTTTCTTCGCTTCGTTTGTGGGCCTTTTTCTTTTACTTTACTGTTGGTCTTTTTTGTTTCCCTTCATTACCGTTGAGCCTCATGTTATAACTTTTTACCGTGCGCACTTTGGTTATTTTTTGACACACGATTCTTTGCGTGTATAGGAAACTCAGCTTGCACAAAAATAAGAGAAAACAACAGCTTTTCGTGTTTAGAAAAATTAGATTTGCAGAAAATAAAGTTGAGTTGAACTATTTGTTTTCCTAGATTTTTTCAAGGATGTTGGCCTATCCATGTCTAGAAAATAAAGTTGAACCACTAAATTCTACAACCAGATGCACCACTAAATTCTCCGATAATTTTCAACACTAAATTCTCCGACTTCCTTGCACACTAAATTCTCTGGCTGAACATATATTTCTATTACCACAGGAGGAGATGTTGGATTCTTAGGATAAAAACCATATGACAATAAAGGATTCTACAACGAGTTGCAACACTGAATTCTTCAACTCCCTTGCATACTAAATTCTACAACAAAATGAACAATTAAATTCTACAACCAGATGCAACACTAAATTCTATGACTCCCTTGACACTAAATTCTCCGACGAGTTGCAACGCTAAATTCTCCAACGAGTTGAAACACTAAATTCTCCAACTCTCTTGTCGAGTCTTAAACTCGGCACTAGTACTACCCGGTCCCTCACGAGCGTAGAATTCGATGGTGCAACACACAGAACACACAGGAACATGCGATTTTAGACAGGTTCAGGCCCTCGAATCGAGAGTAATACCCACATCCTGTATGTTATGTATTGCCTTTAGCGATTTGCTAATTGCGAGATGTCGGAGAGATTTTTTTTTTTGGGGGGGTCCCTGCCCCGCCTTATATGTCCGGGGAGCTAGGGTTACAATCGAGTCCTAGCCGATTACATGAATTACATATATGGAATTCTATCTCTAACTTTCTTTATTGATCCGTAGTCCTAATCAGACTACAAATTGTTCTATGACTTGCTTCTCACGTCATTGTATACCGGTCTTAGTATCCGCCTTGTTTTCATACCGGTCTACAGGATCTTCTATTATCCCGCATCGGTCGAAGACCGATCCGTTGCCTATCGTTATTATCTCGTATCTTCTTTGATTTGCCACCATGTCTTTGCGTATCCATTTCTTCATCATCTGTATACCCATAAGGCAAGTATACGACAGCAGCCCCCGAGTAATTTTTGATTTAACCTTGAATAAAACTAACCAATCTTCTGCTTGTTGGTCTTTATTCATGGTAAAATTAAAAAGAACTCCAATCTGCTGCAAACTCGTTCTTTTTTCTTCATAAGTGCTTTAACAAGAAGCCCGAAAAAATTATTGTTTTTCACCTTTTATATCACCTAATTAGGTAGTCGTAGCTTTTTTTTTTTACGGTGCGCCGGCTAGGCGCACCCAATTGGGTATAGCCCCGACTCTTGGATCATTTAAACTCCTTTCAAATAATGCAAGAGTCCACTAGCTGATTCTTCATTATTTCCTTCAATATCCAATTGCTACAGATTGCTTCTTTCAAATTCCATCATTTTTCACTTCCCGAGATTTTCGCAGACCGCTCTTGAATACGGTGCACCGGTCGGGTGCATCTAATTAGGTATAGCCCCCGACTCTTGTATAGTCTTTCTTGAGAGACTATGCTCGGTTATTTTTCACTAAATCACATCCCTCTCAGTAATTTTTGCTAAGAACATATTTTCCGGACCGGTCATACCGGCTATAATTTCTTATCCTCTCGTATGTTTATACCAATTTCACATAACAGCACCGCCTAAATCAGCCTGGACTTATAATTCACTTATCCAAATTTCACTAAAAACCACAATTCTGGTTGATCGGATCAGTCTATCCCTTATATTCTCACAACGACTCGAGTCTCCAAAGCCTATAATCAGCCGGATGATTAACACCCATAGCCTAAGGCATCCATTATCACCGAGTGATGTAAAATCTAACTCTCTCATAGTGCTGAATTACAAAATTCAGCGTGGCTTTAACTTTTATCTGAAAATTTCCATTTTTCAGACCGCTTTTTCTTTCATAAAAGCACGACGGCTTATTCTTATGACCGTTAAGTTATAGTTAACGCAGATAACAGATCATTAATTTCCTTATGGCCGTTGGGTCATAATTGCACAGATTACGACATTCCTCGAGCCTCTTAAAATAGGCCCAATAACTTCTCAGCCCCGGGCCCATCCCGGTGTCTATAAAAGAAAACGAAAAGTCGACCTAGGTCAACCCCTGCTCCCGAAGCTCATACGCCCACCATTCGCTCTTGTTCTGTTGCGCTTTCCTTCCTCATTAACCAATTCAAAGCTTTCTTTTTCCATTCTCTCAAGATGGGCAAGAAGAAATCCATCGCTGTTCCCTCATCTTCTTTCTCTGTTCCTCGCGATCGGCTTCCATTTGGAGTTCAAGACCTTGGTCCCGAGCAAGGTTACGGAATCCTCTCCGAATGAAGCGATTAAGGATGGGTATCTTCCGCCTCAACCCATCTTAAACCGGAGTGTCCCTTCCCCGATCAAATTCCCTGGGGTATAGATGAATCTCAGCAGCTAGTCTTCAAAGCCTTTTTTCTTCGTGGCCTCGATCTCCCATGCTGTTCTTTCTTTAGAGGACTTCTTTTCTTCTATGGATGGGAGTTAGTGAACCTTAATCCTAACTCCATCCTTTAGATTGCCTTTTTTATTCATCTATGCGAAGCTTTCCTTGGAGTTCTCCCCCACTTCAAGCTGTTCCAATATCTATTCCAAATTTGCCCACTCCCATCGTCGGACCGCCAAGCTGCAGTTGGCGGTGTGGGAATCCAATGCTTGGAGCGCAGATGAATATTTTTCTTTGTCCTTGAATAATAGCATAGCTCACTCGGAAAAAAGGCTGGTTCTTCCGTGACAATCCTCAACCATCTCTCCCTGCTTTCAATGCTAAGGTAGCCAAGAATTTCCCCACCGCTGAAACCAGGAAAAACTCAAAGAGGACGACGAAGTTCTTGCACTCCTCGCTCGCATCGGATATTTGAAGAATGTCAAAGGCGTAACCGCCGAGACAATTCTCCGGAGCTTCATAGTGCGGGGCGTCCAACCACTCAAGAGGCAAGAATACCCCCTTGGCTTTTCAATGAGGACACCGCCATGCCCTTGGATGGAACTTCCCTCCCCAACAAGGATCGGCTAGAAGTTCGCATTAAACAGATGTCTGCAGCCAAACCTGGACACTGTCTGGATGTACAAGAGTGGCATTGGCTTTCAGCTCATGCAATCCCCGTGATGCCGTAAGTAGCTCTTCCTGTTTTTTAAATCTTTATTTCTTATTGCCGTCATTTACTTATAAAGACTCAATCTCTATAATTGCAGAAAATGGACAATTACGAAGTCATCCCCCTCTTCCTCCTAATGACACTTGGGGAGAGGACTACGCCAATAATGCCGCTCCACTTGCTGTTCAAGCCGGTCCGACTCAAAGATCCACAGACCGGTCTTTCCCTTTACCTCCAAGCTTGGCCCCAAAAATCACAAAAATCTGGGACCGTAGTTCATGCTCCTAGTACAAGAAAACGTACTACTTCCTTGACCATCGGCGGACCTGCTGCTCCTCCTCGCTGCTTCCGGCGATACTCGCTCGGAGGCACAAAAACTTGAAGACCGTCGGCGAGAAGAAGATGCCGTCGAAAGGGATCGCCAAGCAGCCCTGGCCATCCTCGAAGCTTCATTGGGGAAAACTCAAGGCACTTCCGCCTCGGTTGATCCTTTGTCGAAGGTCCCCAAACGGTCCCGGTATGGTCACCGGACCGGTCCTATTGATGCTGGGGATTCAGCTCCAACTCCGCAAGCCAATCCAGCGGAGAAAAGAGCTGTAGATAGCAGTGGTGTAGTTTCTCAAGGCCCACCCAAAAAGGTCAAAACCTCCACCGGCTTCAAAAAAGCCTCCACGTAAGTTTTCCGGATTATTTTTCTGAATTATTCCATCCGTCAAAAAACTCCTTAGGTTCCGAAGCTCCTTGCTCTAATCTAATTAATGTCGCTTTTTCTTACAGGATTCCTTCTAGCTTCCAAGCCAGCATAGCTGGCTATTTAAGAACCAAATCTTCCTCACAGGCTCCTCCCATCAATGTTCTCGCTTCTTCCCCGGATGTGCCATAGACCGGTTCCACTCCCGGCGCCTCCACCGCCACTCTTGCCACTTCAAATGTAGAAGCTCAAAGTGCGACTCTCACAAAGGAACTCCCTATCGCCTCAAGCTCGAAACTGAAAAGCAAACCTCCAATGTTGAAAGCTCCTCTTCGACAACCCTCTTCCCCGAGCCACCTTATTTCAAATCCCTCCGGAGCTCTCATTGGGTCCGATCCGGACGGAAGAAATCCCTCGCCGGGCCAGGACAACTCGTAAATCTTCTCGGAGAACCCAAACTAGCAAAAATGGTGGTCGGGGAAGTAAAGGTGGACAGTTCCAGTGGAGCAAGGACTTTTACCGCAACGGCTCAATGGGACGCCCTCCAAGAAGAAGAGGCCTTAAAGAATTTCTCGGAATCCGGCCAAGTATATTTCTATCTTTTAATAATTTCTCCAAGCAACTTCCCTTTAATCTTCAAATTTCTTACTCTCTTTTTCTTTTTAGGTCCTTCGAAAAGCTCGAAGCCAAGACTGCTATTATCACTCGCTCGCAGGAAGAACTCAGCACCAATCAAGAACGATTGGGTGAGCTAGAAATTCAGACGGCCGATCTAAAGGCCAAGGAAAACGACCTCCGGAGGAGAGAGGCCGGTCTGCAGGACACCCATCGCATGATGGAAGAACGCCGGCAAGAAATCATCAAGCTCCGCCAAATTAGTCAAAGTAACATTCTCAATTTGCCTTGAATCTGTTGGATGAGAGCCAGAAGCTTCACCCCTAGACCACAATTGTCTTTATACGTTTTACATTTTTCCCACTATCTCCTTTTCCGATTGATCCCATCTTTGATTTCAGCTCTTGAGAATCTTGTTGCTGCCCATAAGAAAGCCGAGGAGGTCCTTATGGAAAAAACAACAGCTCAAGAACAGACACCGGAAGAAGGCTCTCGTATCGAAGAGCAACAGGCGGCACGGATTGGAGAACTTGAAGGCGAGCTCACTCGCTAAAGATAGCATACTAGCTCAAGCACTTCGCTCCAACAAGATGCTAGAGACCGAGAACGCTCGCTTGAAAGCTGAACCGATCGAAGCATTAGAAGCAGCGAAATCAGCTCAAGCGAGACAAAGAGAAGGCCTTGAAGACTGCCCAAAAACTGAAAGAATCCAATGTAAACATCAAGGGCAGATTCGGAGCAGCTGAAATCAGACACGAGCGTAAGTCCCATTTTTCTTGATTATTCTTATGTTATCTCTTGAACATACCGGTCTTCAGCAATACCCGGTCTTTAAATTTACACTTGTTGTTTCAGAACTTACTGCGAGCACAATTCGCACTCCGGAATACCTCAATGGCGGTCAAACTATTGATCCCAACGAGATAGACCTCGAGTCCGCTATCCGGGCAATCCCGAGAAGGATCGGAGAGCACTCAAGGCTGGTCGCTCGCTCGGGAGGGGGCATATTGCCACCATAATCCAATCTTGGACTCCGGTCGATGTTTGCGACTTCAATTTCATCCGGGATGGTGCCCACCCCGATACCATCGAAGATCGGTTCAATGAACCGAGGAACTCACTCATTGGTACCGTTTCGAATTGGTGGAAGATGTTCCGATTGATCCATCGGGCATCCCTCTCGAATGTAGCACAAGCAGCTTTTGCCCTAGATCAAGATGCTCGGGATGCTTGCGTCGCCGCCGGACGGACAATAGAAGATGCATTCGAAGATCTTGACAGAGATTTAATCGTAACTTCTTCTGATTCGAAGAAACACCTGGATGATAGGCTCGAAGGAAATCCCAAGACTGGTGATACCGGCACTTCAAGCGGTCCTGCTTAGAAAGCTTTGTAATAGGGCCGTTTTGAATTTGAACATCTTGTCCACTATACTTGTTTGCTTATAAATATCAGTCACTTTTTCTTGTTTTATGAATACTGGTTTCACCATTATGCTTACTAACTTTTTTACTCAAGATATAGCATGAGCAAAAAAGTTAGTTTGTAAGATTTCCCAAACTGTTCTTAATACAACAGTTTACCAATCAGTATTCATAAAAAAGAAAACTATACTCTATCTTTTCCTGAATATACCAGTCTTAAACACAAGCTTATAATTTCAGCGGACTGCTCTTATCACAACAATCCATCAACTAAATGACTGGTCTTATTATTCAAGAATAGCGGCATATCACAGATTGCTCTTATCATAGCGAGAATAACAAAATATCACAGACTACTCTTTATCATAGTAGCCCCCTGGCTCAATAATTTAATTCAAAATTAAAGTATGGAGACACAAGAAACAAACACATCATTATTAGATAAAATTACTTTATTATAATAAGAAAAACTTTACAATAAACACTCTTTAAGTATAAAAACGACTGAAGTTGATCAATATTCCAAGAATTTGGGATTTCTTCCTCTTCCAAGGTCATAAGCCTATAAGCCCCGATCTGGATACCGATTTAACCAAAAAAGGTCCTTCCCAGATCGGTGACAACTTATGCCTGTTCTTGTTAGATTGAATCTTCCGCAAACCAAATCTCCGATTTAAAATTCCAGCGTCGCGAACATTACGATCATGATAACGACGCAATCCTTGTTGATATTTAGCGGCTTGAATCGAGTTCGATCTCTCAATTCTTCCGCAGCAATCAGTTCAACCTGACGTTGATCATCATATTTTTCTTCATCATAATACTCGAACCCGAGCTGACACCATATTCACTTCAGTAGGTAACATGGCTTCAGATCCATATACCAAAGAAAAAGGGGATTGTCCCGTAGCTCTTCTAACATTAGTGCGCAAACCCACGAGCATATTGTACCTTGATCCACTTATCCATTAGCTCGTTCCACTTATCCATTAGCTCGTTCCACTTATCCATTGCTCTGCGGGTGTGCCACCGACGCATATTGTACCTTGATCCCTAAGCTCTCAGCATAGTCTTTGAAAAACTCTGAAGTGAATTGAGGCCCATTATCAGTAATAATACTGTATGGAACCCCAAAACGTACAAAAATGTTCTGCAAGAACTTGATTGCACGGGCCGTAGTCGTGCTTGGTAATTGCTTCGACCTCGATCCACTTGGAAAACTTGTCTACTGCCACAAAAATATGTGTGAATCCTCCCGGTGCCCGCTTAAAAGGTCCCACTATATCCAGCCCCCAAGTAGAAAAAGGCCAGGTCATTGGAATTAATTGTAACTCCTGAGCCGGAGTATGAGGTTGTCTTGCAAAAAATTGACATCCTTGACAATTTTTTACCACTCTATGCGCATCATCCATCGTTGTAGGTCAATAAAATCCCTGTCTCGAATATTTTTCCATCCAATGTCTTCGAAGAAGCATGGTTTCCACAAATCCCCTT
Organism: Chloris gayana; assembly: GCA_031894775.1. Lineage (NCBI taxonomy): Eukaryota > Viridiplantae > Streptophyta > Magnoliopsida > Poales > Poaceae > Chloris > Chloris gayana. Next base: position 104,362 of record JAUNZO010005163.1, read on the forward strand.
GTGTATGTCTTCAAGCAATTGAATACCATCGGAAACCGATACACACTTCATCAAGATATTAGCTCCACGCTTATACAATTCTCCTTCAAGAATTAAATAATTGCGGGCTCTAACTTCCAATCTTTGCTTTTCCACCTTATCCTTTGGTGTTTTGTCGGATTGCAAATAGTCAAGATACGGAGTACGCCAATCGAAATCAATAATCATAACATGAATGGCTGAATATCACCGGTATTGAACCCGCCTTCTGTCTTTCCCGGCAAACCCGAACTACCGGACCGGTTCTTTAAGACCGCTTTTTCCTCCTGACTTTCCGAAACCGCCTTATCTTCAATTTCTGTAATGATAACCTTGGGCTCCATCTTTATAGATGGTTTATCCAATACCCGAAGAAAAACACCAGGAGGAACCGCCTGTCGCGAAGATCCCGGTCTAGCCAACTCATCTGCGGCAGAATTATTTCCGTGCGAGTATATGAGAAAATCGCAAACCATCAAATTTGTCTTCAAGTTTCCGAACCTCTTGACGATAAGCAATCATATGATCATCATGAGCATCCCATACCTTGTTAACTTGGCTGATCACTAACATCGAATCACCATATATATCCAATCGTCGAACGCCCAACGAAACGGCTACTCTAAGCCCATGAAGCAAAGCTTCATACTCGTTGTATTGTTTGAAGCTCGAAAATGCATTTGCAACACATATCTTAGCGGTTCCTTTTGTGGAGTGAGAAGGACCACGCCAGCCCCCGCGCCTGAAAGCTGCGGGGACCCATCAAAGAACACTCCCAATACTCCAATGTTTGAATCTCCCGCGGCACTTGTGTTTCTAGCCACTCGTTATGAAGTCAGCTAATGCTTGTTCTTTAATAGCCGTTCGCGAAGAGAACATAATTTCATACTGGCCAAGTTCTATAGCCCATTTAGCAACTTGACCAATCGCTTCCCGGCTGCGAACAATATCTCCAATGGCAAACCCGGTCTTAATTCAATGGGATGCGCTTGGAAATAATGTTTAAGCTTCCGAGAAGTTATCACTATAGCATATATTAACTTCTGCAGTTGGAGATACCTTATCTTAGACTCGGTAAGAACTTCACTTACAAAATAGACCGGATGTTGTACCAACTGCAGGTGTCCTTCTTCCTTCCTATCAACCGCCGTAACCGTGCTCACCACATGGGTTGTTGCGAGAGATATATAAGCTGAATAACCTCGTCGAGGCTCCGGCGGGACCAACACCGGAGGGTTACTTGAGATACTCTTTAAGTTGATCAAGTGCGGCTTGCGCTTCACTAGTCCACTCAAACTTATCTTGTTTTTTGAGCAACTTAAAAAACGGAAGTCCTCGTACTCCCGGTCTTGAGATGAAACGACTAAGAGCCGCCATACTGCCCGTCGACTTCGGACATCCTTCAAACAACTCGGGGGTTGCATGTTAACAATCGTCTAAATTTTTTCTCGGATTGGCTTCAATACCTCTCCATGATACCAAATAACCCAGTAATTTCCCGAAACGAACTCCGAAGACACACTTTCCGGGTTTAATTTCATGGAAAAGTTCCGCAGATTACTAAAGGTCTCTCGCCGATTCGAGAGGAGATCTTCAAATTTCCGAGACTTAACCACTATATCATCAACATAAGCTTCTGCATTCCTTCCTAATTGCAAATCCAAACAACGTTGTATGCCGTGCCGATACGTAGCTCCAGCATTTTTCAATCCAAACGGCATAGTCGTGTAGCGAGTATGCTCCAAAGGGGGTGATAAACGCGGTTTTTATCCGATCCTCAACTCTTAACGGTATTTGATGATACCCTGAATAAGCATCAAGGAAACTAAGACGCTCGCAGCCAGCAGATCGAATCAACAACTTGGTCGATTCGAGGCAGCGCGAAAGGGTCTTTGGGGCAAGCTTTGTTGAGATCGGTATAATCAACGCACATTCTTAATTCTTTAGTATTCTTTTTTGGTACAAGCATCTGGATTGTCAAGCCAATCTGGATGATACATCTCCCTAATGAACTTAGCTGCTAACAACCTAGTTATCTCTTTCTTGATAGCTTCCTTGCGGTCTTGAGCAAACCTCCGGAGCTTCGTTTTATCGGCTTCGCATCAGGACGCACCAACGGTGCGTGCTCCATCTTCTCCCTAGGAACACCCGGCATGTCGGAAGGCTGTCATGCGAAGATATCCCTATTTTCCTGGAGGAAAAGAATGAGCGCGCTTTCCTATTTATCCCCCAAGTCAGCCCGTATATGGGTGACCTTGGAGGAGTCCGACTCATCAAGCTGAACAGTCTTGAAAACCACCGTATCGACCTTCAATTTCTCCTTTGCAATCTTCTTGACCGGGACTTCATCCTCTATCCTTGCCTGAACTTCCAAAGCTTCAGCTGCTTCCCCGATTTCTCGACGTTCAACTTTTGAATTAGCTCGAGATGCCAATTCGGTGCTGTGCACCTCACAAGCATAGGCGGTCTTGATATCACCTCGGAATGATAGGACCCCATTTGGCCCGAGCTTCTTCAACATCAAATACTAATAATTTGGGATGGCCATAAATTTTGCCGTAGCTGGTCTTCCGAGGATAGCATGATATGCTTGAGTCTATGTCGACCACCCGAAAGATGATATTCTCCCTTCTATAGTTTTTCTTCGTCCCGAAAGTCACGGGCAGAGAGATCTGTCCCAAAGGGTAACTATTCCGCCCGGGTATTATACCATGGAACGGAGAAACACTGCGCTCTAAATCAGCCACGATCAAACCAAGCTCGGGCAGAGTCTTAGCAAACAAAATATCCAAGCAACTCCCTCCGTCAATGAAAGTTCTTTTCAGTCGCACCTTCCGAACAATAGGGGCAAGGATGAGTGGATACTTTCCAGCTTTTGGTAGTACCTCCGGATGATCGGCCCTGCTAAATGTAATGGGGACCTCGGACCACCGAAGATATTCGGGAGTTGTGGGAGCAACAGCATTAACCTCCCGTAACGACAATTTTTGCTTCCGCTTCGACTCATATGCGTCCGGGCCTCCATAGATCATGTTCACCTCTCGGGCTGGTTCCCGAAAGCCTTCGTCATCCTCATTGTCTTCGCGGTCCTTATCCTTGCCCTTGTCATCCTTCCGATTCCCGTAGGCGGATCGAGGCGCGACCTTTAAGGCAAATTGAGCAAATGGCCTTAACAGGAAGCACTCTTTAGCTTTATGATTTCCATTATGAATCATACAAGGGCCATCCAGAAGTGTTTCAAACGACAATCGTTCTCTTGGACCTCTCTTAGGGGGTGCCGGCCGATCTCCTCCATGAGACCGGTCAACAGCTGCAACAAAGTGATCAGCCTTGCGCTTCTTGTCGTTCCTGGATCCGGACCGGTTGCCTTGGTCATGCTTCGGCTCCTTCCCTTTGTTCCCGCGCAGATTGACTACATTTGATTCTCTAGCAGCGTAATCATCTGCTATCTTGAAGCACTACGACGCCGTCATGGTGAGGTTTCGATTTCGTCTCCCAATCTTGTGAACCAGTGCTTCACTCCGGACGCCAGCTTGAAATGCAGCAATCACTTGCTGATCGGGAACATTGGGGATTAAGGCCTTCTTATTGCAGAATCGCCTGATGAAATCGGTGAGGGTCTCGTCGGGCTTCGCTTCGACCTATTGAGGTCGAAGTAGTTCCCCGACTTCTCACAAGTTACCCGGAAGTTTTCTACGAACTTTTTGGTGAGGTCTCCCCACGAAGAAATGGATTTCTCGGGCAGGGATTGCAACCATAAGCGTCCAGCCTGCTCCATGCACATCGGTAGATAATTAGCTAGCACGAACGTGTCTCCTCCTGCCGACCGAATAGCCGTGGTGTACATGCGGAGCCATTCGGCCGGAGGTGCTTTGCCATCATACTTGTCAATGGCCCTAGGCTTAAATCTCCTGGGGTATTTGCATATGCGTAAATCTTGCGTAAAAGCGGGAATTACAGAATATTCATCATCTTCCGGACCAGTCCAGGACCGGTGACGGAGATCGACGGCTAGGGCGATGCCGGTAATTACGATCCCCTGTCATCGTCGGAATAGTCGTAGTAACGGTCGTCCTGGTATCTATCTCCCGAGCCGCCTTGTCCATCATTATTCGCCGGCTCCGCGTGCCGTGACGGAGGCGGAGGCGGAGGTGGAGGCGCCGCTTGACGATCATTGTTCGCTGGTTCCTCATATTGCGATGGAGGCGGAGGTGGAGGTGAAGCTTGACGATCATTGTCCGCACGCCGGGGTTCAGCATCTCTGTCCCGGTTGTCTCGTCCTCTTCGGTCTCTAGTGTCACGGCGTCGTCCATCTCGATGAGCATGCATACTACCGTGCCCTCGATGATCGTTGCGCGGATAATTTGCGTTGGCGGGTGGCGCCGAAGCTGCCGGCCCGTGGCGCGGAGAATTGTGCGACGCGGCCGGGGTGGGGCAAGATCCCGAGGACGATCATCCACATGACCGGTCCGTCGTCTCTCATCTTCCTCATGTCTTGTTCGCTCCTCCACTCTTTCTGCATGGCGATCAATCAACACGTTCCGAGCATCCCGGTTACCGTTGAGTGGTACACGCAAATCTTAGTTGGGAGCTCGTTCATGTGCATCCGCAATCGGGGTATGCCGGGGTCCTAGCCTTCCTCCGGAAGAAGCTCCGTCGGACCGGGCCCTTGTCGGTCGTTCGAATGGGAACGTGAGCGACCGGAAGATTCTGCTCGATCATGGACGAGCTGGTTTGTTTGCGAGCCGCCGCATCAACCAAATTCAGTGCGCGGCGCAATCCCGGCGTAGCGTTGAGGACTTCTTCCGGTATTGTTTCAAGAATCTGTTTCACTCTCACAATATTGTGGACCGGCGATGTGAAGACCCGAGCGCCATTCATCTCTACTTCCATGGAACTTAAATCCAAAGCTCTGCTGGAAGATCGATGGCATCTTCCGCCGTGACATCCTCGTCGGTTGTTGTATCCCGGAGATTCGTTCGGGTCTCCGGACCGGTCCAGTAGCGGGCCCGTGGCCGGGGAGCGGTCGCAGGGCGCTTCCTCCAGCTAAAGCGAGTAGCACTTACGCGCGGATCCGCGGCTGAAGGTGGCGGAAGTTGTTGATCTCTATTTGCCTCTTCCGCTTCACGACGATCGCGTTCGGCTTCGGCTCTCGCCATCCTTGCCGCTTCTTCGGCAGCTTCCTCGGGAGTGAGTTGTCGGATAACTGGTCCTGTCATGAACACTTGGAAGAAGACTGGAGCGTCTTCCTCGGAATCAATATCCAGCTCGGGAAAACAGCTTTGCGCTGCAGCCCGGGCACCGTTACGAGGCATAAGCGTAGGGAGCTCGATGTTTCGCGCTAAAGCTGCGTCGGACCCGCTAAGTCCTGAATCGGAGGTATGAACCGTGGCAGGTGATCGCGCTTTAGAAGCAGCGGCCTGGCAACGAGTCGGATTCATCGGAGACAATTTCCCGTCCGAGTCGGCTTCAAAGTCGAGGGACCCGAAGCGAATCTTGAAGCCGGGCTCGAAGTCGACGACAAACGAAGTGGCCATCGAACTCGCCGGGAACTCGCCGGGACCCCTTCTGGCGCGCCAAATGTCGAGTCTTAAACTCGGCACTAGTACTACCCGGTCCCTCACGAGCGTGGAATTCGATGGTGCAACACACAAAACACACGGGAACACGTGATTTTAGACAGGTTCGGGCCCCTCGAATCGAGAGTAATACCCTACGTCCTGTATGTTATGTATTGCCTTTAGCGATTTGCTAATTGCGAGATGTCGGAGAGATTTTTTTGGGGGGGGGTCCCTGCCCGCCTTATATGTCCGGGGGAGCTAGGGTTACAATCGAGTCCTAGCCGATTACATGAATTACATATATGGAATTCTGTCTCTAACTTTCTTTATTGATCCGCAGTCATAATCGGACTACAAATTGTTCTATGACTTGCTTCTCACGTCATTGTATACCGGTCTTAGTATCCGCCTTGTTTTCATACCGGTCTACAGGATCTTCTATTATCCCGGACCGGTCGAAGACCGATCTGTTGCCTATCGCTATCATCTGTATCTTCTTTGATTTGCCACCATGTCTTTACGTATCCATTTCTTCATCATCTGTATACCCATAAGGCAAGTATACGACATCTCCTACATACTAAATTCTACAACAAAATGAACCACTAAATTCTATAACCAGATGCAACACTAAATTCTCCAACAATTTGCAACACTAAATTCTCAAACTTCCTTACACACTAAATTCTCCGGCTGAACATATATTTCTACTACCATAGGAGGCTATGTTAGATTCTTGGGGTAAAAACCATGTGGCAATAAAGGATTCTACAACGAGTTGCAACACTAAATTCTCCAACTCCCTTATTCTACAAGAAAATGAACCACTAAATTCTACAACCAGATGCAACACTAAATGCTCGACTCCCTTGACACTAAATTCTCCGACGAGTTACAACACTAAATTCTCCGACTCCCTTGCAACACTAAATTCTCCAACTCTCTTGCACACTAAATTCTCCGGCTGAAAATTTATTTCTATTACCATAGGAGGAGAGTTTGATTCTTGGGGTAAAAACCATGTGGCAATAAAGGATTCTACAACGAGTTGCAACACTAAATTATCCAACTCCCTTACACACTAAATTCTACAACAATATGAACCACTAAATTCTACAACCAGATGCAACACTAAATTCTCCGACTCCCTTGCACACTAAATTCTACAACGAAATGAACCACTAAATTCTACAACCATACGCAACACTAAATTCTCCAACTCCCTTGAACATGTGGAAAGTTGACTCAACATGTAAAAAATAAAAAATAAATAGGAAATATTGCATAAGTACAAAGAGTTGAACATCATTCAAAAAAATAACAAGGAAATAAAAAAAATATCGCGTCATCATGTGAAAATGTTGAGTGAACATGTGTAAACTGTTGAATGAAAATGAAAGTTGAGTCAACATGTGATAAAAAAAGGAACAAATATGAAATATTGAGTCAAGATGTGCAACATGTTGAATGAACATGTGAAAATGTGGAGTAATATAAGAAATGTTGGACTAACATTTTCAAAATATCAAGAAAACATAAAAAAAGTTTTGTGAACATGTGAAACTGTCGAGTACTATAAGAAATGTTGCACCAACATTTGCAAAATATTAATTAAACACAAGAATTGAGTCAACATTTGAATAAAGTTGAGTCAACATGTCGAAAGTGTTGAGTAAAAGAAGAAATGTTAGACCAGCATTTTGAAAAATAGCAAGAAAAAATACGAGTCAACATGTGTAAATTGTTGAATGAACATGTGAAAATGTCGAGTAAAGTAAGAAATGCTGGACCAACAATTAAAAAAAATCATTAAAAACACAAAATGTTAAGTCACCATGTTAAAATGTCGAGTAAAGTAAGAAACACAAGTGTTGACTCAACATGTTAAAAAAGTTGAGTAAACATGTCAGAAATGTTGATTAACATAAGAAATGTTGGACCAACATTTTTTATTCTTTAAAATAACAAGAAAAATGGCAAGAGTCATCAATTAAAAAATGTTGAGTGAACATGTGGAAAGTAGAGAAAACATGTGAAAAATTATAAATAAATAGGAAATATTAAATAAGTACAAAAAGTTGAACAACATTCAACAAAATAACAAGGAAACAAAAAAATATCGAGTCATCATGTGAAAAATGTTGAGTGAACATGCGTAAACTGTTGAATGAACATGAAAGTTGAGTCAACATATGATAAGAAAAAGGGAAGAAATAGGAAATGTTCGGTCAAGATGTGCAAAATGTTGAATTAACATGTGAAAATTTGGAGTAATATAAGAAATATTGGACCAACATTTTTTATTTTATAAAATATCAAGAAAAATGTCAATCGTCATCAATTGAAAATGTAGAAAGTTGACTGAACAATTGAAAAATTATAAATAAATAGGAAATGTTGCATAAGTACAAAAAGTTGAACAACACTCAACAAAATAACAAGTAAATAAAAAAATATCGAGTCATCATGTGAAAAATGTTGAGTGAACATGTGTAAACTGTTGAATGAACATGAAAATTGAGTCAACATGTGATAAAAATAAACGAACAAATAGGAAATATTCAGTCAAGATGTGTAAAATGTTGAATGAACATGTCAAAATGTGGAGTAATATAAGAAATGTTGGACTAACATTTTCAAAATATTAAGAAAAAATAAAAAATATTGAGTCAACAAGTGAAAATGTCATGTAATATAAGAAATGTTGGACCAACATTTGCAAACTGTAGATTAAACACAAAAATTGAGTAAACATTTGAATAAAGTTGAGTCAACATGTCGAAAGTTGACTCAACATGTCAAAAATTAAAAATAAATAGGAAATATTGCATAAGTACAAAAAGTTGACCAACCTCCAACAAAATAACAAGGAAATAAAAAAATGTCGAATCACAATGCGAAAAGTTAAGTGAGGCCGTGAAAAAGAAATTAAGAAATAAGAAAACACGAGTGAACATATAAAATAGTTAAGTCTAAAAAGGATAATTTTCATACATCCGGTGCCACTAAATTCTCCGACTCCTTGCACACTAAATTCTCCAACGAGTGGCACCACTAAATTCTCCGATGATTTGTGCCACTAAATTCTCCAACGAGTTGTTCCACTAAATTTTCGAACTCATTGCACCCCTAAATTCTCCGACGCCCTTGCACACTAAATTCTCCAACTAGTGACACCACTAAATTCTCCGACGATTTGCGCAACTAAATTCTCTAACTCCCATGCACACTAAATTCTTCGGCTTCCCATATATTTCTATGGTCATACGAGGAGATGTTGCATTCTATAGGAACAAACCATTTGACAATAAAAGGATTCTATAACAGGTTGCATCACTAAATTCTCCAATGAGTTGCACCACTAAACTCTTCGATGATGCGCCACTAAATTCTTCAACGAGTTGCGTCACTAAATTCTCCAACTCCCTTGCACACTAAATTCTCCAATGAGTGGCACCACTAAATTCTCTCGATGATTTGTGTAACTAAATTCTCCGACAAGTTGCACCACTAAAATCTCCAACGAGTTGTTCCACTAAATTTTCCAACTCGTTGCACCCCTAAATTCTTCGACGCCCTTGTACACTAAATTCTCTAACTAGTGACACCACTAAATTCTCCGACGATTTGCATCACTAAATTCTCCAACTCCCTTGCACACTAAATTCTTCGACTTCTCATATATTTCTATGGTCGTAGGAGGAGATGTTGGATTCTTGGGGTACAAACCATGTGGTAATAAAGGATTCTACAACAAGTTACGCCGCTAAATTCTTCGATAAGGTGCGCCACTAAATTCTCCAACGAGTTACTCCACTAAATTCTCCGCTCAATTGTGTCACTAAATTATTCAACACGCTTGCACACTAAATTCTCCAAGGAATGACACCTCTACATTCTCCGATGATTTGTGCCCCTCAATTTTCCAATGAGTCGCAAAAAAGTTTAGTCAACACATGAAAAAGTTGAGTAAAGTAAGAAATGTTCGACCAACACAAATGTTGAGTTAACGTTTGAAAAAGTTGACTTAACATGTCTAAAAATGTTGAATAAATAAGAAGTGTTGACCAATATTTAGCAAAATATCAAGAAAAGTAAAAAAAATGTTGAGTCAACATTTCAAACATGTTGAGTCAACATGTGAAAAAGTCAAGTAAAGTAAGAAATGTTGGAACAACGTTTGTAAAAATGTAGATTAAACACACATGTTGAGTCAGCATTTGAAAAACGTTGAGTCAACATGAAAAAAATGATGAAAAAATAACAAATATTGACCAAGATTTGGCTAGATATTAAGGGTGTGTTCGTTTCCTGGGTCTAAAATTTAGAGCTGTCACGTCAAAAAGAATCTTATTATTTAAGAGTATTAAATAAAGTTTAATTATAAAACAAATTATAGGCTCCTAGACTAATTTACGAGACGAATCTAATGAGGTTAATTAAGTCGTGATTAGAAGACGATTCATTGTAGCATCACTTTAGCAAAATATAGATTAATTAAGCTCATCAGATTCATCTCGAAAATTAGCACCAATCTGTCAATAGGGTTTTGTCATTAAGTTAATCGAAATATTCATAAATAATAAGATTCTCTTTGATGTGACAGTGCTAAATTTTAGAGGGGAGGAAACGAACACACCCTAAGAAAAATAAAAAAAGTTTAGTCAATATTTCAAAAATGTTGAGTCAACATGTGAAAATGTCGAGTAAAGTAAGAAATGTTTCACCAACATTTGCAATATTATTGATTGAAGAGAAATGTTGAGTCAACATGCCAAAAAAAGTATAAAAATATCGATCAACATTTATCAAAATATGAAGAAATATAAAAATATTAAGTCAACAAGTCAACTGTTAAAAAGTTGAATTAACATGTGAAAAATATTGAGCAAAATAAGAAATGTTGGACCAACATTTGTAAAAAAATGTTGATTAAACACAAATGTTGAGTGAACATTTAAGAAAAGTTCAGTCAATATGTCAAATATGTTGAATAAATAAGAGATGTTGACCAACATTTGTCATGATATCAATAAAAAATAAAAATGTTGAATCAACATGTGAAAACTTGAGTCAATCTAAGAAAAAATAATAAAAAATAGGAAATATTGAACAATATTTGCAAAAATATTGAGTGAACATGTGAAAAAGGTTGAGTAAAGTAAGAAATATTGGACCAACATTTATAAAAATGTTAGTTAAACTTAAATGTTGAGTCAAAATTTTTTAAAAAATTACTTAAGATGTCAAAAAGCAAAAAAAATAATAAATGTTGAGCAACATTTATAAAAATGTCAAGTAAAATAGAAAAGTTGAATCAATATTTCAAAATGTTAAGTCAACATGTGAAAAGTTGAATCAACCTAAGAAAACATGTTGAATAAATAGGAAATATTGAAGAATATTTACAAAAATGTTGAGTCAACATGTCAAAAATATCGATTAAAAAAAAGTGAGGTATAACATGATGTCAAAAGATTTGAGTAAAACCACAAATGTTGGCTTGAACATCTCAAAAAGTAATTAGGAAAACAAGAAATATTAAGTCAACACACTTAACTTATCAAGATATAGTTTACAAAATAAGTGTGAACAATAAAAGATAATTTAAATCTAAATAAAGGAAAAAAAGAGACGAAAGGTCGAAAAAGGAAAAAAAAACTAGTGAGGTATATGCTAAGTAGAAACATGCTTCGTAGCAATACCACGTGCTAGCGTATACAAGCTAAGTGTATTGGGTCCATGTGCTATCTACCGCATGAAGCTTAGTGAGTAGTGACCTGAGTGAAGAAAGAAAAAAAGAGCAAAGGTGTCATGGATTGGCACGTAGACGAAGACTAGTAAAAAAAAGTGAGGCAGTTGCAACACGTCTGTACATATGGCATGATGGTGCAGCATGGAAACAACGAGGCCTCTCTGGCTCTCCGACCAGCCGCACGCGCGCACAACGTCGTAAATGGAAAATAACCGAACGGGTAAGTGGCTGAAAATAGTATCGACCACTAGAATATAATTTTGCGGATTAGTCGTTCGCTATATGATCCTCACTATTACCGGAGCCACCAGCTCGATAACATGCATGACACACTAATGCCTTACCGATTTCTAAAAAAGTCAATGAATTAATCAAGCCTACCCATTGTAAAATTTTTGGCTTTTGAGCTGTCACCTACTCGTGTGGGGTTCTGGATCAAGAGCGAGATGGAGTGGCGGAAGTGAACAAAGCAGGTCTCACGCTCATGTCGGAGTTTAGAAATTAGGCCAAAGCGTGGAGCAGATAATAAAGCCTTAGCTAGAACTACCAGGTCGACTGTAACTATATATCCAGCTCGACATCAGCAGTACCAGTCGACAGGCTGGAACGAGCACCGGACCGATGCATGGCGCGCGTCACCGAAAAGGAAATCCGTTTCGTTCGTTTTGGCTCCCGTGGGCTCGCTGACGCAATGCAAGCGTTCGCATGAGGCAATAACCGTACGTACGTGTGAAATCGGATGAAACCGTATGACGGCGCATGTTGCCGGTCCAGCGTAGCGCAACCGCCGAGCTCCGATCCTTGCGTTCCTACTACTGCTGGCGCTGGCGATCCGGTCATCACGCCTTTGTGACGGTGGCCATCAACATTCGACAGAGATAGTCTGAACTGTGTTCTTCGAAGGAACAGAGACTCTTCAAACCGCAGTTCAGACCCACAGCATGGCCATGGAAAGTGAAATTGACACAAGCTAACGCGGCTCGCGTGCCCTAGCTGCAAGTTTGCAAAGCCGAACAAATGTGAGATTGACGGAACGGCGCATCAACTCATGTGTATGTGTAGTTTCGTCGCCTTCCCCGGCGGCGTAAAAAATGTACCAACCCCGCCCGCACGCAGCATGGGGTTGTGCATCAGGATCGTCTGACTTCTACGACTCAAGGTCAGATAGACATTGATCGCAAATCCACCGTCCAAGAAAATACTAACGGCATCTGCTGCAAAGCAGGAGAGAAGGCAGCTACGGAGCTAACCCTGAAACCCATTCTTTCACTATAACAAAAACTCGCTATAGCCACGCCACCCAAAATGAAGTAGCCACGGCAAAGAAAATAAACCGTGCTACAGTTGGTGGCGGGGCTGGCTGCCAATGAACCGTGGCTATAAAAGCCACTATAGCCACGGTTGGCTTTGTGAACCGTGGCTATAGTGGCCTCCACCAATAGCCACGGTCCACGTCGCCAACCGTGGCTATAGTTTCTTCTATAGCCACGGTTGAAGAAGTGGACCGTGGCTATTGTTTTGCACAGTATAAAAGCCGCGTTCGGACAGAACAGGAGCTCAGTCCAAGTGTGGCGGCTCAAAATTGAGCAAAAAAATGAAAACCGAGGGGGAAGGTTTTGATCTCGTTTTTTTTTCAGAAATTTGTTCTCCGTGGTAAGGGAAACTCATCCCATGTATTATTTGTTGCTATAGTGTTGTAATCATGGAGAATTTTGGATTACCATTTGACTTAGGTTTTGATTTCGATTTGTCAAATTCCTTCATGTTTGTAGGTTTATTGTTGGTTTGAGTTGTGTATAATAAACTCATATATCATGTGATTGTGTTGCATACAAAAAAATCATGTCTTACAAGCCTTTTTCATGTCAATCAATTTAAGATCTACTTTATGCTCTCATGAGAGAGACCCCTAGAGCACATTGTCTTATGCAATATATTAGTTCCCTTATATTTTCTATAAATATATAATATTCATAATGGTAAATAGATTATTTAGTAATTATTTAATAATTATTAATTCTAGCACATTATGTTATGCAATATATTAGTTTCCTTATATTTTCTATAAATACTTAATATTCATATTGGTAATTATTTGATTTAGTAATTATTTTATTATAATTAATATTCGCGTAATGCTTGTTTAGATGGACATAACATGGATGTACGAAGAGTCAAGATTAAGTGCATATTTCCGAGGTCAAGTCGATGTATTTCTCAAGAGGGCTGTCGAGCATGCTAAGCGTCTAGGAAGACAACAAATATATTGTCCATGCGTGGATCGTAAGAATCAAAAATTGTGGACCGCTACACTTGTAATCAAATCTCACTTAGTGAGGAGGGGTTTCCTGGAGAATTATACGAGGTGGACAAAGCATGGAGAAGACGAGGCGGTCGAAGTTGAGTTGCAGCCGATTGAAGTTGAAGAAGAACAGTTTGTCCAAGTTGACGAGACTTTTGATTTTCATGTCGAAGAAGAACAATGTACTGATTTTGATATTGAGGAATTGTTATGTCATGTTGAGCCGCAAGTTTTACTCAATGCGGGGACAACAAGAGGGCTTGATAACTTTGCAACGATAGAGAAGGCATCAAAGGATTTATTGTTTGAGGAGTCTAAGGGATGTTCTAAAGAGAATACTGTGTTACGTACGGTTCTCGAACTCATGAAACCGAAGGCCATCCATGGGTGGTCGGATGCCGATTTCAATGAATTGTTGGATCTTCTTTCGGATACACTCGCCAAAGCCAAACTTGTTACCAAAAAACACGTACTATGCTAAGAGACTGATATCTCCAATGTCGCTGGGTGTGCAAAAAATCCACGCATGTCCAAATCATTGTATATTATACCGGGGGAGGAGTTCAAGGACCTCGTGAGATGCCCAAGGTGCAAACGAAGTCGTTACAAGACGAATGAGGAGTATGATGTAGACACAAGTAATAAGAGGGGAAAGAATGACAGGAAGAGGAAGAAAAGCGATATCGTCAATGGTAGCGACGATGATAGTAAGGTTCCAGCCTTGGTCATGTGGTACCTACCGGTGGTCGATCGCATAAGACGGATATTTGCCAACCCAAGAGATACTTGAACCGATGACATGGCATACACGTAAGAGGGACCCTAATAAGCTGAGTCATCCATCATATGGAACCCGGTGGAAAAACTTCGATCGTAACCACCGTGACGACTTTTCGCACGAGCCAAGAAATATACGATTTGCATTGAGTACGGATGGAATGAACCCTTTTGGTATGACGAGGAACGTTCGCAGCGTTTGGCCTATGCTGCTAACAATGTTCAACCTCCCCCATGGTTGTGCCACAAGAGGAAGTACATATTATTGTCCATTCTTATATCCGGACCGAAAGAACACTGGGAACGACATAGATGTCTTCCTGGAACCACTGTTTGAAGACATGCGGAAACTATGGTTGGAAGGTGTGCGTATGTGGGATGAGCACCGAAGAGATTACTTCACGTTGAAAGCGATCATTTTCGTGACCATAACCGATTCCCCGGCGTTAAGGGCACTTTCGGGCCAAGTGAAAGGAAAGGAGGCATGCTTTGTTTGTGTTGACGATACATCACACGTGTATCTTCCATCATCCAAGAAGACAGGTGTACACTCGAAATCATCGATTCTTACATCGGAGCCACCCGTATCGACGGATGGCCAAACAATTTGATGGTACGATTGAGACCGGCGAAGAACCTCGACGTTGGACCTCTAGGGATGTCTTTGATAAGACAAAAAACATTAAAGCTACATTTGGAAAGGCCGTGAAGGGAGTTGCAAAGTCAAAAGCTGCAACGCCATATAACAAGCTTTCTATATTCTACGGATATCTCGGGTATTGGGAAGAATTGGAAGTGACACATGCATTTGATCTGGATGCACATTGGAAAAGGTGTATTTGACAGCACTACCGGCCTTATACTTGACCTACCCGGTAAGACAAAGGATGGACTGAACGCACGTAGAGACCTTGTAGAGATGAATATTAGGCCGGAGCTCCATCCGCAAGAAAGAGCGAACGGAAAGTACTACCTCCCGCCGACTGCTACACCCTAACGCGTGAGGAGAAAATAGCGTTCTTGAAGTGTCTACACGGGATTAAAGCACCGACCGGTTTCTCATCGAATGTCCAAAATCTCGTAGACATGAAAGACTTAAAGATAAGTGGTTACAACACTCATGACTGTCACACACTATTTTCGGTGTTTACGGCTATCGCTATCGGAGCTGTGAAATCTGAATGGTTGAAGTTGACTATCACTCGTCCGTGCTACTTACGGAACGCGGTCTCAAAGAAGGTGATCAATAAACACGAGTTGGATAACCTACGAACCCACATAAAGGAAACAATGTGCATGCTCGAAATGTCCTTTCCGCCATCCTATTTTGATACTATGGAACACTTCATGCTTCATATTGTTGACCAGATATCCGCTTTGGGTCCCGTCTACATGCATCATATGTTCCCCTACGAGAGTTTCATGTATGTTATGAAACGCTATGTACGTACTCGTTGTCATCCGAGAGGGTTCAATGATTGAGGACTACACCACCGAGGAGATTATTGAGTGTTGTGCAGATTATATTAAAGACGGTCGATCTATTGGTGTACCCGTGTCTCGTCATGAGGGAAGGTTAAGTGGAAAAGGTATACGAGGACGAAAATCATTCACCAACCGCGAATATAAACGAGTTGACAAAGCCCATTTTACGGTACTGCAATAATCACGTATTATTGCCCCGTATTTCGCAAAACACATTGAGGAGCTTGAACTAAACAATGTTCGGGGCAAAAGCGGTGCATGGTTAGTACGAGAGCACAAGAAAACTTTCACATCATGGTTCGAGAGTCAAGACCTTCCACGTGGAGACTCGATGGATGAGAAAATATTGAGAATTTTAGTCTGCCCGACCTTCAAAGACTGTGGTGACTTATCGGGCGTACGACATTAATGGTTTTACTTTTCACACTTCAAAGAAGGACGAGGAAAAGTAAGTGTCAAAACAGCGGAGTTCGAGTTGAAGCCCTTGATGACGATAACAATTACACCTCATATTATGGGTACATAGAGGAAATTTGAGAGCTGAACTATGGACCAGATTTACAAGTTCCTGTCTTCAAATGCAAATGGGTCAAACACCCAGGTGGGGTGGAGGTCGATGAATACGGGTTAACCGTCGTCGATCCGAAGAATGTAGGTTATAAAGATGACCCGTGGATACTTGCTAAGGTAGCGAGAACAAGTGTTCTATATACTCGATCCAAAGGATGAGAAGAAGCACATTGTTATTCCCGGTAAACAAAGAATACTTGGAGTGGATGGGGTCGACGATCAAGATGCATAGAATCGAGTATGATGAAGTTCCATTATTCGTGGATCCGAAAAAATTTAAAGTCATTGAAGCAAAACTATCGTATCCAGGAATGCCATACCTACGCACAGATTGCGAAGGAAAAATCGTTTAAGGATAATGTACCTTTATTATTCCATTACGATGTACCTATGATGTACTCGAGATATATATGTTTCAACAAGCTGTAATTAATTTAATAATATTTTAGTGAATTTTGAGCAAAATAAATGAATTTAATAACCTTTCCATTTTTCTGTCACTTTTCACAATTTAACAAGTTTTAAATAATTTTTCAACTACTTTAATTAATTTAATAATATTCTATTTATTTTCAGCAACGTTAATGGATTTAATAAATTGTTAATTATTTTTCTGCCACTTAAATCAATTATCTAAGTCTACCTGTTAATAATTATCTAAGTCTACCTGTTAATATTCTTTTAAATAACCCCATTTAACAATTATCTAAAAGTTGCTAATAAATATTTAATAAGTCTACCTGTTAATAATTTTCAGCCACATAAATTAAATTATCAACAATTAAATAATTTCACAATTTAACAAGTTTTAAATAATTTTTCAACTACTTTAATTAATTTAATAATATTCTATTTATTTTCAGCAACGTTAATGAATTTAATAAATTGTTAATTATTTTTCTACCACTTAAATCAATTATCTAAGTCCACCTGTTAATAATTATCTAAGTCTACCTGTTAATATTCTTTTAAATAACCCCATTTAATAATTATCTAAAAGTTGCTAATAAATATTTAATAAGTCTACTCGTTAATAATTTTCAGCCACATAAATTAAATTATCAACAATTAAATAATTTTACAATTTAACAAGTATTAAATTTCACATCCTCAGCTATAGCCACGGTTGACTTCTTCAACCGTGGCTATTATAAACCGTAACAATAGTCACGGTTGAAGAAGTCAACCGTGGCTATAGCTGAGCTGGTTCGCGACGGGCGGGGTTTAGTACCATCTCGCCCGCCCAATGTCGCCCGTGCCGGCTTATAAGCGCCACTCCGCACAAGGCTTCGACGTTACGATATTACGGGCTCGCTCTGCTATTGGGCCATCTGTTTGTGCTTGGGCCTTGATCTCTGCCCGTGGACCTTGGGCCTTGATTGTGTTCTAATGCGTTGGTCAATGTGGTCGGGCCCGTGGGCCAAAATTTTTTAAATTTATTTATACATTTAGTTTTAAATTTTAAAGTTTGTATATATACTGATTTAAAATATTGAATAAATAATATTTAGGTTCAATTTTTACTTGAAATCCTAAAAATAGCAAGGTATAATTTAAAATTTTAAAAAACATTTACTCTTTAGATTTAAATTTTAAAATTTATTTATACATTTAGATTTAAATTTCAAAATTTGTATATATATACTTGAGTTAAAATATTGAATAAATAATGTTTAGATTCTGTTTTTATTTGAAATCAAAAAAATAACAAGGTATAATTTAAAATTTTAAAAAACATTTACTCTTTAGATATATACATTTTTAAGTGTAAGATAGTAATTTAATTATTTTTAGACAATATAAATCAATTAAATAATATATTTTAAAATAACAATAGTGATTTGGGCCTCACTCTTAATATGAGGCCCATTAGTAGTTCATCCACTAGTTCATTTAGGTTGTGTTTTTTTTTAATTTCTATTTAAATTTTGAAACATGTATATAGAATTCAAATATTGTCCAAATTTACTGATTCTTGTTTCTAAATTTGTATAAAATTCCAATCTACCTATTTTCACTTTGTTTTGTTAGAATCTCCAAACTATTTTATTAAATTTTCTTCAAATTTACTTAGGGTACGTTTTGACATTTATTTAATCATTTTTATTTCATAAACCGTATCGATTTTGACCTCAACATTCGGTCGGTATGCATGCCATTAATAAACACACACGTGGAATTTTTGGTTCAATTTTTCAAAATATATAAATATGTTTGGTACCAAACAATATGAGTTTCAGTACAAAACTCCACTCACTCGAGACGCATAGTCCCATTTGAACTACTTTTTTTTTAAAAATCTTTAAAAAAAATTATAAAAAAATATAACTGAGTTCGAATGCTCGGGAAACAGTGGCATGCCAAAATGTAGGTCAAACGGGCTTATAGTTTGCAAATGATAAATGTGCAAAATAATAGAAAAAACATGGTGTCATTTGATTTTTTTATCTGCACAATTTTTATTATTTTTGAATTGAAAATTGGCACACACATCTGTCATACAAATTAAAATCTACTGTAATTTTGTTGAAAATTTTTGAAATATTTGGGTCATGTAAAAGTGAAGAAAAACAATTCTATAGACGAAATATTATATTAAAAAGTAATGGAGTAGAAAAAACAAAAAATACATATGTGTTTGTAGACAACTAAACAAGTGACATGCCAAAAGTTAGGTGCAAAGTCATTATAGTTTTTAGAATAAAAATTGAAGAAGTAAAAGAAAAATTACACAAGAAAAAAATAAACACTCAATGACAAGTGGGGTCGGATGAAACAATAGCCACGGTTGGTTTCGGAACCAACCGTGGCTATTGAATGTTTCATCGACATGCGGGCCCCACATGTCGATGGGAGCTCAATAGCCACGGTTGGAATTGACATCAACCGTGGCTATTGTTATTTGTCCCACCGACATGTGGGACCCTCCCAACTATCTCCAACCGTGGCTAATGCTTGGTATATAAAGGGTGGGTCGGGCCAACCCTAACCCCGACCCCGATGCGTCGCGAGTTGAGACGCCGGGAGGCTGCCCGTTTGTGCCGCCGCGCCGTCTCCGCCTCGCCCCGTGCTCCTCTTCTCCTCCACTGCGCCGGCCCGAGCTCCTCCCGTTGGAGCTCCTTCCCCGGCCCGAGCTCCGCCCGCCGGAGCTCCTCCCCGCCCGCCGGAGCTCCTTCTCCGGCCCGAGCTCCGCCCGCCCGAGCTCCTCCCGGCCCGCCGGAGCTCCTTCCCCGGCCCGTGCTCCGCCCGGCCCGAGCTCCTCCCCACCTGCCGGAGCTCCTTCTCCGGCCCGAGCTCCGCCCGCCCGAGCTCCTCCCCGCCCACCGGAGCTCCTTCTCCGGCCCGAGCTGCGCCCGCCCGAGCTCCTCCCCGCCCGCCGGATCTCCTCCCCTTCGCTCCGGCCCTCCTGCTCGTCGGCCCTCCTCCGCGTCGGCCCTAACGCCGGCCCTCCTCCTCGCCGGTCCTCCCCGACGCCGGCCCTCCTCGCGTGCCGGCTTTGACGCCGGGCCTCCACCTCGCCGGACCTCCCCGACTCGGCCCTACTCGCTAGCACGAGCTCCCCTTCCCCGCCGCCCGAGCTCCTCTCCTGGTATGCCCTCTCCCTTCCCCATTCCCCCTCTCTTCCCCCTCACCCAATGGTGAGCCCTCCCGTACGCCTGCCCGCTCTCCCCTTCCACCCCTCCCCTCCACTGCTAGCACGTTTGTGTTCTCCATTGTTGTGAATTGATTGATGATTTGTGCTCTCCATTGCTCTGGTGGCCTCAAACATGTATATTTGCTATAGTAATTATCAACTGCTATATATGCTGCAAATATATTTGATGTTGCAATTAAATCAGCAAGGTGGAAAATGAAACTTAAATCATCATCTGATTTCAGTGTTGCACTGAACATGTTCGATAACCAGCCCGCTGTTATCAAATTGATTGATATCTCGATGATTGTTGATGCCATCATGTTAGATAATGATTTGGTCACTACATTGATACGAATTATGGTGTGCATTCAAATTCATGCATGAAACAAATAAACTAAAATTTCTATAGGCTGACATCATGCTGTTATTATGCTTAGCAAATCATACTAGCATGCTAGTTTATTCGTCATACAGGGATGACATGTTCAGTTAAATTAAAGTTATTTATTGCTGATTTTGAGATGATTTAGTGCTGATTTATTGCTGATTTCAGTGCTTATTTAGTGCTGATTTCAGTGCTGATTTCAGTGCTTATTTAGTGTGGCATTTTGGAGCCTTTGAGCATGCTAATATTGTTACATTGAACTATCGATCGTGGTGGGAATGTATATTTACCACTGAAATCAGCACTGCTATTTGGACTCGCTTACTCCTGCTCGCTTACTTGTGCAATGTAATCAGCACTGAAATCAGCACTTAGTGTTCTATACTTATTTTACCACGAGTGAAGTAATTGTTGTGTATGCATTAGCCACCTATCCATCGTGGCTAAACTGATGGTATAAAATTGGCCACCTATCTATCGTGGCTATCTGAATTATACATTATCCACCTATTTTCTCATCTCTTTCCTCTGTTACTCTCTTTTCTCCTCTCTTTCATGGCTAGACCATTTTTTTCATATAAAAACTATTTTCTCCTCGCTATCTCTCTTTCTCCTTTCTTCCTCTATTTCCTCTGTTTTCTCCTCTCTTCCTCTCTTTTCTCCTCTCTTTCATGGCTAGACCATTGTTTTTAAATAAAAACTATTTCATCCTATCTGTTCTATTTTTTTACCTCTCTTTAATCTCTTCCTCTATTTCCTCTCTTTTTATGGTCTAGCCATGCTCGATGATGAAAGCGGGCAAAGTGAGATGAGTGTGGCAGCATGGACCGCATCCTCGGATGTTGGAAACATGTTGACATACGAGTCGATGACCTTAACGATAGTGTTGGATGGCCGTTGATTCGGCAACCCGCACTGAGAGCAAAAAATCCAATCTTTTTGGCAGATGATGATTGTTGATAGAAGAGGAGGTAGGCTGGGGGATCAATATAGAATGTAGGGTGTCTTTCATTATGAAGGTTGGTACAATAAATTGCAAGACATACCGCAACTCGTACGACACTGGGATAGACATGGTCGGATGCTTGGGTATTCTCCGGATCATCTTTGTGATGTGTATGGCACATTATATTTGATTTTCCGGAGGATACCCAAGTATCCTGACCTATCTACCCCGAGGTCGTATAAATTGTGGTATGCATTGTATAGTGTGCACCTGCCTTTCTTATGAAAGTGTTCTACATTGTATGTTCATCCTCCTCGACTGCATCCTCTTCTTCCCCGTTCCGATGCCATGGAATGTACTCATTTTCTTGGAAAAATATATTTTCAACTAAGTCTTCAAAAAAATTCTAACTTTTTGGCAGATGACGATGACTCTTGATAAGCATTTGCATATTTAGGAGAACGGGAAGATGGGGTAGAAGAATATAGAATGTAGGGTGTCTTTCATTAGAAAGGTTGGTACAATAAAATGCAAGACATACCGCAACTCGTACGACCTTAGGTAGACATGGTCGGATGCTTGGGTATTCTCCGGATCATCTTTGTGATGTGTATGGCACATTATATTTGATTTTCCGGAGGATACCCAAGTATCCTGACCTATTTACCTCGAGGTCGTATAAATTGTGGTATGCATTGCATAGTGTGCACCTGCCTTTCTTATGAAAGTGTTCTACATTGTATGTCCTTCTATCTCGTCTTCCTCTTCTTCTATTTGATCCCGATGCTATCCATGTTCGATGCCAATGCTAAATAATCCTTTTCTGTCATCTTTTCTCTATTTTAACTCTTTCCTCTAATTGTTTGCTACTAAATCTTTTCATTGTTACGCTAAAGGTATCAAATCCTATAATGGCGGACAGCCCCCGATCCAGTATACACGGGAGGATGTTGTGAATATGAACCATGAAAGCTCCTCAACAAGTGGACAATGGGAAGAACCGGAGGATCCTCACCCCCCCAGCGTCGTGAACCTAGGGGTATTAATGAGGACCCAGATTACGTGCCCTCGGAAGAGGTATCACGTGAAATGTCATTCTTTCTTTAAATATTTCAAGTTTCCCGTATTAGCATATTACCGAGCTTCAATGATTCTTTATATGGTAGGTTCCTCAACGAAGTGTTCGTCGTGCCTTGGCCGCACAAGCGACACATTCCATGGCTTGCGAAGACACACCTCATGAGGAGCCGTTAGATCACACATTCTCTTCCCACCGGCGGACCTCGAGAAAGCCAAGAAGGCAACGCTGACCGCAATGTCACATATCTTTCGAGAATGGAGGTCCCGACTAAACTGCCGTTACGTGAAACGTGGCATAACACCCTTTGACGATTATGGTCAAATAAGTTCACGGGACTGGGAAGAATTTGTTCAGCGAGAAGACAGCTGGGCCTGCCAAGGACCTTAGTGCAAAGATGTTAGAGCTGAACAGAAAAAATAAGTACAAGCCACACTTGGGCCCGGCGGCTACAAGAAAAAGATTCCGGAGTGGAAGGCGATGGAAGAAAAGCTCCGTGCTCGAAGGGAAGCCTGATCCACTAGAGGGCCTCGAGCCGCGTGCTAAAAATTGGGTCCGTGCGCACTCTAAAATGGATGAAAATGGGGAGATTATTCCGATGGACGCGGAATCGGCGCAAGTTATCCAGCAATTGACGGGTGACATCAAGTCGCAGACGCGATCTGGTGTTATTCAATCCGAATATCACGGAGACCAACTCTCTCTTGCTGTGGGGACCAAAGAGCATGGCGGGCGGTGCGAGCGGTGTCCTCCAAGGCAACATGGAAAGAGGGTTTCTCCTCTAGCTCTTCCGCCTCGTTGTACAAAAAACATAAATTTCACAAGAAAGATAAGGAGGAGAGGGACAAGGAAGAATGGAGGAGACAGGATGGAGATGTACCAAGCTGACCTGCGAAGTGGAAGTATCCCCAGTACGAATCTTACTTGTCCCAACCACTTCGCCTAGCTTTACCTCCCCGTTAGAAGGGGAAGTGATAACGCAAGAATGTCCTTGTGAGCTGCATGTGCCGTTTGGTTACAAGGGAAAGACCATGAAGGTTGCAACTGGTAGAGCACTTCCGGGACGAACACTCCACAACATGGATATTCCACCCGGGTACGTCCGTGTTACCGTCGAGGAGGTCAACCAAGGATGTGAGGAGCACGAGATTGAGTGCCCCATACCCGACGCGGGGATTATAACTCTACATGATGCTATCGGTTCGTTCATCATGTGGAAACGTCGTGAGGTTGTGCTCTCGGAACCACGAGCTTCCCTCCCCCGTGTCCGGACACGGATCGGTTCATGAGAGTCAACAATTCACGGGGATGAAGCTGGAGCAGGAGAACCGTCTCCTTTGTCGGGTGCTACTTCAGCCGCTAAGGAACAAGCTGAACAAGGACATGAAGCGGTTATGAGTCCTATACTCGCGGACAGCCCGCAGGAAGAAACCGCCACGAGTACACGGCTATGAGGACCCTCGAGCAACAAATAGTGCCTCTTGTCGAGCCGGAAGGGCAATGTATCTCCTCCGTCGAGCCGGAAGCTGAAACCCTAGCCTTGGATGAAGAGCCTCGGTTTATCGAGTCTCTTCGGAAGGAGTTTACTCCTGTAATTCCTAGGATGATTACGCCTGCGGGGGTGGATCCGTCAAAGCCGCAACCTGAACATGTCACGAAATACTTGGAGCGAATGAGGAAGGGACCCATGCAGCCAATCACGGAACCTCGTCAATTGGTACATTACGATGATGACATATTTGAGGGTCGTGACGAGAATGAGGACTTCCCAAATTTCATCTTTGGCAAACACCTCGTATCTAAAAACATGTTGTCAAACCTACCGTGGGAGATGCGGAAGCTGCATGACCGGTACGTAGCGGCAGCGAAAGAAGGAGTGGATATGATCACCTGTAAGCTTCCGAGGGACGTGTTCAACGACACCGGTGATTCGGTCCTTGGACTATATTTCAATGATATCCACACTATGTTTCGCCTCGGCGAGATGGACACGACCTTCGTAACCTTGTGGTGCATGTAAGTGCCTCCATCCATCTTTTTCTTGTCTCATACTTTTTACAGTACATGTTACACACTCCCTTTTGCTTTTAATGTAGCTTGAATTCAACATTTCAAAAGAAGAGATACGACAGACCCGATTGGAAGGTTGGGTATCTCAATCCGAGCTTGATCAATCAAAGTGCGATCAACCCCGGATAAATGAGAAAGACAAGATATATAAGGATAAGATACCACAAGAGTTACAAGAACTGAAGGACACCATGAGGACAAAAGCTAGGGGTCGAGTTGCAGGTTATATTTACAGGTGCTTCAGGGAATGGTAGGATTGTCACGCCATTTACGCGCCTTACCACTTCGAGTAAGTTCGACCACTACCTTCCTCTCGTCGATCGTAAAGATAGATGACATACTAACGAATACGATCTTTTGTTGCAGTGGTCATTGGATTTGTTTCCTGATCATGCCAAAAATTGGATATCTATTAGTCTTGGATAGCCTTGACTACGACTCCAATCGCTACGAAGATATCGTGAGCGTTATAAATTGGTAAGTATAGACGTACAATTAAATAGCGATAATTTCATGCAATAATACCCTTTTCTCAATACTGTAGTGCTTATTTGAACTACGTAAAGAACCCGAAGGTGGCACGTTATAGAATTCGGAAACAAATATACTTTCGTCATAAATTTCCGGTAAGACACACGTCACACACATCTAATTTTTTTATGCTGCTATCATTGAAATAGAGTGATGTTTTTTACTTCACTCTATTTAACAGATGCATTAAGCAAGTAAAAGGTAGTGTGCACCGTGGATACTACGCATGTGCGTATTCGAGCTCCGCTGCATCCTACTTGAATGTCATCACCCATGAGACCACCGAGGAGGTACGCTAAGATTGCATCTGTTTAATTTACATTCTTTCTGTTTTTGTCTATCATGTACCAACTTTTATGTATTTATTGATAGCGAACAAAAAGTCTAGAAAAGGCAATGATAACGAACAGAAAGATATTGAATGAAATATCCAAGAATGGATTCTCGACGGCGCGAAAGCATCTAAGTACAAATGACATGTACTACATTGTCGCTAGGATGTGCCGTTTCTTGCTTAGGGAGGTCATCAGTCCTCGTGGTCGGTTCTTTGACGAGCAAAGTGAAGTGACGAAGGAGCATCGGGCACTTTTCGAGTGGTGCGGCTCGAAACGACCGTACGAGCCCGATGTTGTTGAAGATTCGTATAGTGTAGACTTAGTTTGAAAAAACATTATGATGTTCACATTATTAAACTTTTAATGGATTTTGTTAATATTTGTAAATATTAATGTAATGTAATACTTTAATGTTAATGTCATGTAATTATGGTTAATGTTATGTAATTGTAATTTATTATTTTTAATGCGTATTTATTTTTTTATTGTTAAAAAAGTAAATAGCCACGGTTCACTATGCCAACCGTAGCTATAGTGGTGTCCACTATAGCCACGGTTGGTTTACCGAACCGTGGCTATAGTATTCTACTATAGTCACGGTTTACATTTCGAACCGTGGCTATAGTGTCCTACTATAGCCACGGTTGGCTATGTTAACCGTGGCTATAGTACGCCACTATAGCCACGGTTGACATAGTGAACCGTGGCTATAGTTGCGTACTATAGCCACGGTTGTTCTGTTTTCCGAGGCTACGAGATGGTTTTCTGTAGTCTCGGAAACATAGCCACGGTTGGGGCTGACCGTGGCTGTAGAGCCCCCAACCGTGGCTATAGTGAGTTTTTGCTATAGTGTTCTTTCCTTTATTCAAAAATTGAAAAATAGATATTAGGAATTTCAAAAAAAAATCAAATGTTTAAGATATTAAATATGAGATATCAATGCACCCATTTTTATTCTAAACACTCAATGATCTAATTTGAAGATTTAAATAGAATTTCTCAAAGTTGGATAACCGGTCAACTTTTTTACGGTCAATAGCGTGCTGGTTAGCTAACTTTGCGAAAATTCAGTTTAAATCTGCAAAGTATATCTTTGAGTGTTTAGAATCAAAATGGATGCATTGATATCTTGTGTATAATCTCTCAAATATTTACTATTTTTAGAGATTCCTAACATCAAGTATTTTATTTTTGAAAAAGGGTAAGAAGAAGGAGCTTCAGAGTTTGGTCCATCCAGCATCTCTCTCGGCTGTGTGCAACAGATACCGTTTGTTTTTGCATGGACGGGTAGGTTGCTCCCAATACGTTGAGACCTATAAGTCAGACGACACTGCACAGTTGTCCACGACCCACCTATCAGATAATCCAAATCAATACTGTGGAAGCTAGCGGTTGGCTTCAAATCGATCCTGTTCTTAGAAGCAGTATGTATCTAAGGGCATCCACAATGTTGAGCTAAAACAGTCAATAGGGATTATAATATTATTTGAGGTAGTCAATAAACATTGTGGAAGTAGTCCATAGAGGGGCTGGAACAAAAGCCAACTGAAAGACTATGGAGTGGCTTGATGGAATAAAATAATATTACTTATACAATTCAATGTTCAACAATAATAAACAATGAGACTCTTGTGTTTGTTGCCAACATTGTTCATCAATTTTTTTTATGTGGGTCCCATCTTACAGCTATCTTTACACCTTCAATATTGTGAGGGCAACCACAATGTGGTTGTAAAGTGGTCCATAAACAATAAAAAAGTCACTATTGACTGACTAAAACATTGTGCAACCAGTCTATAAGTAGTCAATAGTAAAAGTCATCCTTATGCTTATGGACTAGCTATAGTGAATAAAAAATATTTTATCACTCTCACTCCTCTCTCACTCTATTGACTGCTTTTGATTTAGACATTGTGAACCTATCTATCACTATAAACTACCTGCTGTGGGACCCATTTATATGGACTACTTTAGCCTGCAACATTGTAGTTGCCTGAACCAGTCAATAGTTACGAGACACCCAACTGTAGAATCCATCCATTTAGACTACTTTGCCATTTCACATTGGCCTTGCCCTAAAGTAGTGTCGGCGTTCAGTCAGTCAGGCCTGTGAGCGAGCGAGCTCACGAGACGACGGGATCGGAAGTGCTCAGTAGTTCTGATTCTGCGTCGAGTCCGCTCCGGTCCTTGTCTCTTGTCGCGTTCCCTTCATGGCTGCACGCTGCGTTTCTTTCAGCATTCTCGTCCATTCTGCCTGGACTCGACTGGATCCCAAATCAGCCAAATATTATCTATCCAACTCATGACTTTTCGCTGACACTCGCATTTTATTATTGCCAGACAACAATCAAGTGCTCGGCTACAGGGTGCGCCGTAAATGTACGCTTTGCGTTGAATCATTTGCGGCATAAGACACTGCAAGAGACAAATAATCTACGTATAATGTGCATTGGCTGTCAGATTGTGATTTTGATCCATGTTCTACAGAAGTATATATATATAGATATACATTTATATCCCTATCTCATTCATGTATATCCCTATCTCATTCATATTGCTCGATGTTACACGTGCAAATCCTAGCAAAGAGTGGAAATGCCATCCATTACTTTGTTCATGACTTGCCTTCATTAACTGTTTTACACTAGTACCATTCGAAGTTTAAAAGAAATAAACTTAGCAGTCTAGTTTGCACAATGCAATACCGATGTAGAATCCTCCGTTATAATAAACATTCAAAATATGAAAAGTTACTTGATATGTTTGTTGTACAAATGTGGCGTAAAGGATAAATGCAGCAACAACAAGGCATGCATGTTGGATTAAAACGTCACTCTTAAATTGTTAAAATATAAGGTATTTGGTGCTACTTATATGCATAGTACTTACAAATGTGTGGCTCTAACCCTATTATTGCGTAGATAAATTCTCTGTCTCACTCTCTCCCCATCTATGGTCTGTTTGATCCGGGAACCGACTGGAGTTGAATCTATATTTTACCATTTGAGGGCATATGCCCCCACTTAGATTTCAATATTGAATTATAATATCATACGCTCTGTGGTTTCTATCCTAATTTACATGTTCTCTCTAGTACACAATACAAGACAATAAGATATTTTCACTTTGTGACCAATATACTTTTTGTCTATTATTGACGTTAGTCACCAAGGTATTGTAGACACTTGCAAATTATAATGAACTGTGAGAAATAAGTAAACCTAGCAAATTTTAGTCTGAAATATAACATTTGACATATGCATATACGAAAAAGTTTGCAGTCTAGTGTTCACAAAAAGGCCCGTGGGAGTATGTTTTTGTTCAAATTAACTGATCATGATCGACAGATCGAGTAGAACATAGCAGAGTTGATAGGACCGGTAAGGTCAAGCATAATTTGATATCTTGCAACTCAGGGCGTTGCCTCCGTTGCTACGTCCTGTCGTGAATCGTCGTCTCCCTTTTACACACTTGCATTTGCCATAGAAAATGAAAAGATAGGGAACGGCGACGCGATGCGAGTGGCGCCCTATGAGTTTAATTTGCCTCGGGTATCGCCCTCATCTTGGTGTTCCTCCCGTCTCAGCCGTGACAGATCCACCGGTCAAGAATCCGTCGTGGTCCGCAACGTGCGATCGATCCCCGAGGCAGGGCATTGACCGTTTGATCACCAGCGTGCACAAGCCGTTCGTCGTGTCGCATGTGTGGTTCATGTATAGCTCAACGACAAACAACTACCTGTTTTGGTGTTCGCGAGTTTGGATGGCACGCGGCGCGGTGTTGGTTGGGTGAGAGGGATGTGAAACTGAATCGCCAATTGTTAACCTGCTTTCGTGACAAGTATATGGCTGAGGAAGAGGATGATGCAGTTGAGGTTGGAGTTGTTTGCCCGTTGAATGGTGCTAATCAGTGTGCCTCCTCAACTGACACATGGGACCAGTTGATGACCGTTAATGTGCGCACCTCGACTGTTCACCTTGTGCAAAGAAGTTGTTTGCTGGAAATAACTGCATTCTCCGACAGACGATACCCATCCACAGGTGCAAAAGATGTTGTTGGGCTAAACGGGTTGGCACGAAGGCCAGCTGTTTTCGCCCAGCATGGGCCTTGCACTACTGGAAAAAAAGTCCGGCAATATCGGACAAAACAGCCCTTCAATAGCCGGCAAACAGACCGCTATTACGCAAACGTTATTAACAATGGATGCTTTTCAATATCGGACAAGCTGCCCGTTATTACAAGGTCTAGAAAAAAAAAATACAGGTGGCGCCGGATCCAGCCCAGACCCGGCCCGCCGCCAGGGCCTCGTGGCTAGATCCGTCGCCTCCGGGACACGACCACCGCCTGCTCGGATCCGACGCCGCCAGCGCCGGATCAGCCATCACCACCGTCGCTGCCAGCCCGTGCGATGCAGCCGACGCAGCTAGCCCGTGCGCTGCAGCCGCTAGCCCGTGCGACGCCACCGACGCCGCCCACAATTGCGCCGCCGTCGACATCGCCAGCCCGTGCGCCGTCGCCGCTAGCCCGGATCCGGCCGCCTCCTCGCTGGATCTGGCAGCCTCCTCGCCGGATCCGGCGCCGGGTAGGGGGACGCGGCACGCGGAAGGCCGGGGAGAGGCGGCGGATGCGGCCGGTCGGGGAAGAAGGCGAGGACGCGGCCAAGGAGGGTCGCCGTCGGGGAAGGACGCGGCCAAGGACGGGCGCAGGGTCCCACGCCGGATGGGTCGCCGCCGAGGACAGGCGCGAGGATCGAAGGGCTCGGAGAGAGAGAGAGAGAGAGAGAGAGAGAGAGGCGGCTGAGGGAGGAGGAGGAGTTGTGAGTTTTTGCAACCCTAGATGTATATATATATAAATGGGCTGATGGGCTTTGAGTTGGGCTAGAGAAGGTACAACAATATCGGGCCTAAGATGATGTCATTTTGCCCGTTATTACTGTTTTTTTCAATATCGGTCAGCGATGATGTCATTGTGCCCGCTATTACTAGCCATTTTCAATATCGTTCGTTGATGATGTCATCATCGCCCGCTATTATAGTGGAGCTTCTAATAGCGTCACCTACGATGACATCGGCGACTACGCCCTGTAAAGCGAAAATTTTTCTGCTCGCTATTACTGAAAAATACGAGATATTATTGTTGGCTTCTTTTGTTGAAGTGTTGCCCGACCCGGTATATTAACGGGTTGTGCTTGGGCCTCACCTCGGGCCCATCGTGGCAGCCCGAGCACGACCCATTTATAGAGGCTCGG
Source organism: Chloris gayana (assembly GCA_031894775.1). Classification (NCBI taxonomy): domain Eukaryota; kingdom Viridiplantae; phylum Streptophyta; class Magnoliopsida; order Poales; family Poaceae; genus Chloris; species Chloris gayana. The sequence goes on from JAUNZO010005163.1 coordinate 135,060, forward strand.
TCAGTCCATTGCGCGGCCCGTCAAGCATGTAGACCACGCCGGCACGGGCACAGCCAAGTTAGCCCATGAGGTTGCTGACCATTGGGGTTGGGTTGGTAGGCTCAATCTGACCATTGGAGGCGGGGCCGTATTTGAGATTTTGAGGCCCGTGTTCAAAATACAAAATTGGGCCCTAAATTTTTTAAAAAAAGTGTATGCTCTACACGTGCTTGATTGCAGCATGTTCATTTCTTTGTAGTTGAGTACAACAAAGAAAATTTTGTGAGTAAGATATAATCAAAACAAAGAATTGTTAGTTGAGGATGTGTTCGTTTCTGGGGTCTGAACTTTAGAGCTATCGCATAAAAAAGAATCTTACTATTTAGGAGTATTAAATAAAGTTTAATTATAAAATAAATTACAGACCCCTAGATTAATTTACAAGACGAATCTAATGAGGTTAATTAAGTCATGATTAGAAGACGGTTCTTGTAGCATCACTTTATGATTAGAAGACGATTAGAAAACATAGATTAATTAACCTCGTTAGATTCATCTCGAAAATTAGCACCAATCTATCAAAAGGGTTTCGTCATTAAATTGATCAAAATATTCATAAATAGTAAGATTCTCTTTAATGTGACGAGCGCTAAATTTTAGAGAGCGGAAAACGAACAGGGCATGAAGAACACACATATATACTATTCTAGTTTCATAATTGCATGACAGAATTGCAAAAAAGAATTCATATTCACAAATCAATTGTTGGTTTGTACCGGTTTTTTTTCTTATTTCATGATCAGGGAGAAAAAAATTTAATTCACAAATCATTTTTTGGTGATCCTGCATGCCAATAGTAGCTTTCAATTTACATCCATTGTGGGGCAAGTTATTGGATGGTAATCCCTCCGTTCCATTGATAGTGTCCTTTTAGACTTTTAGACATTCTCTTTTGACTGTTCGTCTTATTCATAATTTTTTTTAAATGGTATATATTTTTTCTAACATAATTTATCATTAATGATACTTTAATAATAATATATTTATTTTTATATTCTTATAAAATTTTTTAATAAGACAAACTATCAAACGTGAAATCTGAAAAGTCAAAAACGACACTTTCAACGGGACAGAGGTAATATATCTTAATAATCAGAATGCACATGCAGTGCATGCATGCAAACAAGTTAGAAGTGTGGAAGGGATGGAACTGCGTGACTTGTTTTTAGAAATAAGGGAGGAACAATCCCTATTGGTTAAATTTTACTAGCCCATAAAATAGTTAAATAGACAATAAATTATACGCATGGAAGGAAATTTGGGGCCCTAATTTTCTGGGGCTCTGAGTGGAGGCCTAGGTTATAAAAGCCAGCCAACACATGTGTGCCACCCCTCGCGCCGCAACCACACCTGCACCCCTCACGCCGCACGGCCTTGCCACCCTTCGTGCTGCACGACGCTTCCTACCCTAATCTCTCTCGTGCCACACGCCACCGGCGCCTGCGCGCCTGCAGTCACCACCGCGGCAGTGGAATTGATAGGGGAGGGGGATGAGGAATTATTTGGAAGCAATGAAATTGATAGGGCAAAAATGAGACTTTATTTGGAAAATAAATCCGTGTTATGGGGCGGCCTGGCATGGAAGGCCCTTCGTGCCGAAGCCCCAACACGACCCGTGTAAAGGTTGTCGTGCCATGCTTGGGCCTCGGCTCATGCCCGTCGTGTCGAGCACGGCATGGTCCGGTAATTTTGTCGTGCCGACCCGGGTCACTTGGCTCCGCGCCGTCACGGAGGCAAAGACTATTTAGCGGTCACCACTAGAATCTATTCTAGTGGTCGATCCTATTTTAGGAAACATTCTATTTTTAGATATTTCCTGTTGTAGAATGTTGACTTATCATTTCAGACATTACTTTCTTTATTGAACCAATATTTTTATATTTTCTTAATACTTTTGCAAACATTGGTCACTATTTATTTATTTTATTTAACAATTTTTACATGTTGACTTAACATTTTTAACATGTTTACTCAACTTTTTTATTTTACTTAATATATTTACAAATGTTGGTTAACATATTTTTAATTTTAATTTTTTTGACATGTTGACTTCACTTTTTTCAAATATGGACTCGACATTTGTGTTTAATCAACATTTTTACAAATATTGACTCACCATTTTCATAAATGTTGTTCAACATTTCCTATTCATTCAACATTTATTCAAATGTTGAGTCATTTTTCCACATTTTCAATTTGTTTTAAACTCTTGATTTAATAAATGTATTTTATTTATGCAAATGATCTATGGAATAAGTGTTTTTGATTTATGAAGCCTAGTTCATTTTATAAATAAATACTTGTGAAAATGATTTATTGAACAATTATAATTGTTTTATGATTTATGAAGATAATCTATTTTATGAAAATGCTTTTGATTTGTGAAAATAGCCCATTCAATAATTGCCTTTAAATTCGAGGAAAAGTTTACTTTACAAAATATACTTTATTTATGAAAAGAATCTATTTGATAAATGGCGAGCCCCGGACTTCGCGCTCCCCTTTTCCCATCCCGCCGCCGCTCCACGCACTCCCTCGCACGATCGCCGCACGACACCACGCCACCACTCGCGGCCAACTCATCGCCCGTCGGTGTGGAGCCTCCCCGATGCCCGTAGACCTCGTGCCGCGCTCGCACCGATGCGCCGCCCCCATCGGACCCGACGAGAAGCCAAGGCGACACCCCTTTCCCCCTCCCACGCTCGAACTCTCTCGCTTCCCCATGCAACCGCGTCGCCGCCATCGACTCGCACCGCCACATCGCGATCGCCGGCTCACCTCCGGACCTCTCCGCCCTCGAGCTACCCAGGACGAGCTTCTCCATCCTCCACCGCCTCCACCGGGACCAACGCGACGCGAAAAGGACCCCGGACGACCACGAGCTACGCCGCCTAATGCTGCCGCCATCACCCGCCGTCGCCGACCACCTCCGGTCGCCTCCGTCCGTGCGCGAACGCCTGGTGAGGATCCCCGAGCTCCCTCTTTATTTTCCCCCTCTCGTCGCTGTGATCCGGCCACCGGAGTCCGGTGAGCTCCACGAGCGCCGCCCATGGCACAACCGCGTCATGCGACCGCCGCCCTCCCGGCCCGGCCCCTGCTGCCGTCCGATCTAGAATCGAGGGCCAAGATTAGCTCGTCCCTCATACCCCTTCATAATGGTCCACCGTGGACGATGGACCACGGGTCCACGAGGCCATACACCCGGTCCACGGGATTATTCAATTTATTTTAATTAGTTAATTCCATGGATAATGCACAATTTATAGTATAGCCCCTATCAATTAATTTAATTATATATAGGTCCTGTTTTATGCATATTAGCCCTTGTTATTCAATAGGACCGTAATTTTTACATTCTAGCCCATGTATTTAATTAAAATCACGCGCGCATGTCTCTGTATATATGGAAATTTACGTGCTACCCCTCCGAGTATATAGGTAATTGCGTTTAGGTCCCCGCAACCTTGTTTTTAGTATATCTTTTAATCCGTAGCTCCAAATTAAGCTATTCTTGCGCCAAAATTCGCATAGGAACATGTACTTTGCATCTAGGGCATCATCGTACTATTTTATTCCTTGCTGCATGCTCTGTATTAATTTATTGCTATGCTTTGTATGTTACGACGCGATGCGCGTATAGTTGAGAACGTCCCGAGCCGCAGGAGTACGACGATCTGCAGAATCAAGAGTTTGAGGAGTTTGAGCAGCCACCCCGTACGATCAAGGCAAGTTCCCTTGACGCATTCTGCAACTTTTCTGTCTATCCGGTCACATAGCGTAGTAAATGCATGCTTATGTTTGTTGATGGATGCCTATGTTAGGGCCTACTAGTTTTGATTGCTCCTGTCTTCCTTGTCGCCATGGACATAGATGTGGGGATGAATGGGTAGAATTGCTTAGCATGCTAATTTATTATGTTCGGGCCAATTTTCATCTTAAATGCTACTGCTTTAATTTCCCGCATGATGAACTTGATAATTAGGAACATGGCTTAGGGTTTTGGGTGATTGGTTGGGGGGCTATGTCCGGGGTGTACCGGTAGTCCCATGTTTGTTGTCACCTGAAACATAAGGACCGATTCTCGGAGCAATAATCCATGTTAAACCGTACAACCACGAGCCAAGTATGGGCGCGGCTTGGCGTAGTATGCGGTAGATGCTAGTGGAGTACGCGCGAAGGAGAGGCGGCGTGGCTGGGGAGTACCGGCAGTCCCAAGGGAGGCGTGGCGAAGAGACAAGATCTCCGAGCCATCGACACAAGAGGGTGAGGCTGCCTGAGTGGAGGGTTGATTCCTCTAGGTTAGCGAATCTCTTAGTGGACGCGTACAAAGTTGGAGAACACCGTGAACCGCCTTGGAGGTGATCTCTTGGCCGCACACCACGGAAGTGTGTTATGTGTCCGATGGCACTCGTCGTAATGGAGACTTTAGTCCACCCGGCAACGAGGGGACGAAATCATTTCCTCGTGGGGAAACATATACAACCTCCGCAAAGTGTAAGCTGTCATGACGGTCGTGCTCACGGTCGGGAGCGGCATGGACCCTCACTTGATTAGGGGACAAAGGACGGAATGGTGAATGATGATAGGATGTACCCTTGATACTTTAGGCAGACCTCACGAAATTTTGTAATTCGGATGCTTAATTAAAACATGATTAGATATGTGCTTTCTACATTAAACCCAATGTTAGCCTTCCTTATCTATAGCCATATGTCATTCTTTTTCCACACTTGCTGAGTACGACATGTACTCATACTTGCTATATCCTACATTGCTACTCAGCTCCAGGAGAAGGTTGGGAGTCGTACGAGGATCGGGACCAGGAGTACTAGGCGGGCGATCCACCGGTCGATGCCTGTGGAGTCATGGGTGTCTACGCTGATTTTCTTTCGCTGTGATGTACTCTCTGTTAGACCCTACGGGTCATGCTGTAATAAAGATGGATGATACAATGTAATAACTCGAGGATATAGTTATTTATACTGTTTAGCATTAATGACGTGGCGTATGTGTGAGTTAAACTGCTCTTGATACACATACGTTTACATCCATTTCATCTCTCGGAAATGGGTGTGAGAGTCGCTCCTGGAGAGGGATGCGGCCGGGCTTATTGGACAAATTATTGGAGACGGATACGTCTGAGTGGAAGAAGAAGCATAACGATGTGGATTTATTAGTAGGCTGAGTGGCTAGGCGCCATTTTGCCACCGATGGTGACAGCTGACCAGAAACCACCTCTACCATTATATTGCTCTTATGGTCATATGGATTCTTCTGAGGTATGTACGACCCATGACAGACTTGGACCCGTGGTCCACCCAACAAAACCGGCCGGAAGCTATGTGCGGAGAAGGTGCAGGGTCCATAAAAGTTTGACGACGACTTTTGGCGTCGGCGTCGCATTTGCCGTGCTAGAGCCTCCTTCGTAGTGTTCATATGCCTCCTCTTGGGCATACTTCAGCTTGCTCCGTTTTGGGTTAGTCTCCCTCCTTATAGAGATCGGTGACAGTGATTACAGTGCACGTAATTAAGCAGCATCCTGACATTCTTACTTCCAGCTTGTTGCACAATGGCTCGCTGCATCCTGCTGGTGGCCTGGGTTTGCATCGTCACCGCCGCCGTGCTCACGCCCTGCGTGGTGGGCATCCCGTGGCCGGTGTGCGGCACAACCAACAGCTTCGCCGCCAACAGCACGTTCCAGGCAAATCTGAAGCGCATGGCCGCCATGCTGCCCAAGAACACCTCCGAGTCTCGGGACCTCTACGCCACCACCGTCGTCGGGGTCGTCCCGGACCAGGTCTGGGGCATGGCGCTCTGCCGCGGCGACGTCAACGCCACGGTATGCCTCACCTGCCTCGCCCAGGCCTTCCGCAAGGCGCAGAGCGACTGCCCGTACTATAAGGACGCCACCATCTACTACGACGCCTGCATGCTCCACTACTCCGACGTGCACACCCTCTCCGACGACGACACGGGCCCGACGACTGACACGTACCCCATCTACAACGACGGGAACGTCACCTCGGACCCGACCCGGTTTAACCGCATCCTCACCACCCTCCTTAACACCACCATCAGCTATGCCGCGTTCAACTCCACACGAAGGTTCGCCACCGGAGAGGCCGACTTCAACTTGGAGTTCCCCAAGATCTACAGCCTAGCACAGTGCCTGCCGGACCAGCCGGAGGCACAGTGCCGGAACTGCCTCGCCGAGATCGTAAGGCAGACCCTGCAGCCACTTTTCCTGGGCCATATCGGAGGAAGGGTGCTCTGGGTCAACTGCACCTTCCGCTTCGAGACCGAGCCCTTCTACAGCGGCCCGGCGATGGTGCGGCTGGCAGCCCCATCGCCTGGAGCACCGTTTGATGAGATGCCAGCGACGAGAATAATACAAGGTGGTTAACTAAAATGCCATGTTAATTTGGAATGTTTCGCTTGCTTCATAAATTCTGAATCCCTGTAGGAAGAAACCGTAGGAAGGCCATCATCACGGCTGTCGTTGCATCAATCGCGTTGTTCTGTGCTGTTCTGGTTGGTTGCATTCTGCTGTTAAGACTACAGAAGGGTGCCGGTACAAAGACACGACAGGCACAGGATGCATTGAAGCAGTGGAGGATCGAGGAGGGCGACTCGGCGTTCACCCTGTACGATTTCTCCCAGCTTGCAGAAGCGACGGGTGGCTTCTCCGTACAGAGCCGGCTTGGCAGAGGCGGCTTTGGGCCCGTTTACAAGGTGAGTAAGCTATAGCATTTCACTTTGTTCTAGAGCGCTCTGTTATCAGTTATGTTAACCAGGACAGCTATGGCTGCCTCTCCGACAGGGTAAGTTTGGCGACGGGAGTGAAATTGCGGTGAAGCGGCTGGCGGCACACTCGGTGCAGGGGTTCGTCGAGTTCACGAACGAGATCCAGCTGATTGCAAAGCTGCAGCATGAAAATCTGGTCCGCCTGATTGGCTGCTGCGTCCAGGAAGAGGAGAAGATGCTTGTATACGAGTACATGCCCAACGGAAGCCTTGATTTCTTCATCTTTGGTATCACAAATACGCGCCCAGTATAAGTCAGAGTTAATGTCATGCTTTTCCCTGATATGCATCTCGTATCCAAAATTGCCTTGTAGACGCATTCCGAGGACCCTTGCTGGACTGGAAGAAACGGCTTCACATAATCGAGGGGATTGTGCAGGGACTTCTCTACTTACATAAGCTCTCCCGTGTGCGCGTCATCCACCGGGATCTCAAGGCCAGCAACATCCTGTTGGATAAAGACCTCAACCCCAAAATCTCAGACTTCGGCATGGCAAGGATATTCAACTCCAATATCACAGAAGCCAACACCAACAGGGTCGTCGGCACATAGTATGATGATTATGAACAAATTTACACAGAGTACACAGCAATTGCGGCAATTTCTGTTATCCGTGTAATGTTTGCTAATGCTCATATTATGAATGTGAGGTGTTTCAGTTTTACGTTCTAACAATTTCTTTTATTCATGTAGTGGCTACATGGCCCCTGAATATGCATCTGAGGGCATCTTCTCTGTCAGATCCGACGTGTACAGCTTTGGTGTCTTGCTGCTTGAAATTGTTACTGGTAAGAGGAACAATGACTGTTATGGAGATTTCGTCAATCTCCTCGGATATGTAAGTTTGCAATTCTCAATAAAAATATGAAACAACGCGTGGAGGATTCGATGACCTTATCCATGTTTGCTAGATGATTTCAGGCATGGCAGTTGTGGAGTGAAGGGAGAGCAGCCGAGCTGATCGACCTTGCGGTAGGTGACTGTGGTGACACAGAATGCATCATGCGCTGCATCAAAGTGGCGCTTCTCTGCGTGCAGGAAAATGCCATGGATCGGCCGACAATGACAGAGGTCGCGATGATGCTAGGTAGCGATCGGGTAGTGTTGAAGGACCCACGACAACCGCCCCACTTTGACCTAAGGTTCAATGACGACAATGGTGGCGGAGAGGACGTGTTTGAGGTAGAGAACAAAACATGGGTCACTCTGTCATTCAACTCCCACGACATCAGTGTCACCGCATCGAAGAAGGTAGAAGCAGGATCCAACAAGTCCTCCCGGTTGATTTAATTTAGAATACTTTATATGTACACAACAGAGTTAATGATCGAATGTAAAAAAAAATGTGAAGAAGATGAAGAATTTCGGAAAACAACGCATCATTGAAATTTTTGAAAGTGTCCATGATTCCCAAATGACTCATTGCCATCATAAGACGTTCTTATTTGACTTAACCTTTTGCAGGAATAAAAAATGGCAAGATGTGCCATCTACAAGGATCCACTTTAGAAATATAAGGAATTTTCAAAAAGTATATCTAGCTACATGTGACTTATCCAAAGAAGGAAACAAGCATGGAGTTTGGGGTTCACTGTGTTTGTGATGACTCGTTAATTTCATGATTTGCCAATAAAGTTATGAGAGACCACATGTCGCAAGCGTCATTGGGAGGTTCGCTCAGGTGTTCGTGGACGCAAAGTAATAACCTTTGTCCAAAATTTTTCGTGAAACTGAATAGTTTGTAGTAACTATTACAAAATTATGTCATAAAAGTACCGATTTCATATAACTAAAAATCAAGATATTTCATTACAAACCTGTAGATTGAATATGCATACATATTACAAAACTACAAACTGATGTGGCTTAACAAAGTAAACCTTCATTTTTACGATATATTTATTAAATCTCTAGTATTGTGATAGAAAGATATGTACACTGATTTGTTATACTCCATCCTTTCCACCATTTTTGCCGTTAGGACAAAAAAAATCTACTTCTATTATCACTTTGTAATCAATTTGAAAACAGAGGAAGTATACACCGGTGTTGAGGAACCTAATTGGAGATGTTAGCAGCAGGCAGGGATGGTGTGGTAATGGCAACTTGTGTGGCGAGGCACCATCGGTCGTCAGAGCTGCCATGGTGGTAAAAGGTAGTGCGGAAGGCGGCGACAGCGCTAGAAGGTGGTGGTCGCAGGCCGGTGGAGGTTGATGAGCGCGAGAAACAAGACTGTGAAGGCAAGGAAGCTTCGCAGTTGTATCAAAGTCGTTGGTGGTATGTGAAGTCGATCTCATGATAATAATATGGTCACTTGATTGGCGTGCTTGTTTGCTTGACTTGTTCAACGCTAAAGTCTTGTAATCGGACGCTCGGAAATTAAAGCGTGTGGAAATTTGGCGTTGCCGTGTCCATTTTCTCCACGAGACGGCTTGTTTGATGTATGCGTCGACTAGCTAGTCAACAAACACAATTTTTTAGGATAGAGACCAACCTAATTTTACAAGCGCTAACAGTCTCACTTTCTCCTTACACCGTTCGCTATGGCTCACTCCTCCGTCGTCTGTTTGGTTGCCGTCGTCGTCGTAGTCGGCCACTTCGCGTGCCCTGGGGCGAGCTACCCCTGGACATTTTGCGGCGCAAAGAGCTTCACGGGCAACAGAAAGTACGAGGCCAACCTTAACCTCATCGCCGCCACGCTACCCGAGAACGTCTCCACGTCCCCAAGCAACATCTTCGCCAACACCAGCGCCGGCGCCGCCCCGGACAACCGGGTCTGGGCCGCGGGGCTCTGTCGAGGTGACGTCGACGCCAGTAGCTGCTTCAGCTGCCTCACCCAGGCCTTCCACGACCTGCCCAACTCTTGCTCCTATAGCAAGGATGCCACCATCTACTACGACCGCTGCATGCTCCGCTACTCCGGCGTGGGCGTCCTCTCCGCCGCGGACACCGACGACTCGGCCGTCTCGTACGTCATCACGTCCGGCTACAACGTCACCTCCGACCAGGCCCAGTTCAACCGCGTCGTGGGCGACCTCATCAACGCCACCGCGGAATACGCCGCGCTCAACTCCACGAAAAGATTCGGCACCGGGGAGGCCGGCTTCATCAACAAGGAGTTCCCCAAGGTGTACGCCATGGCGCAGTGCACGCCGGACCACACGCCGGCACAGTGCCGGAAGTGCCTCGCCTGGAGAATCCAGAAGAACCTGCCGGATTTCGAGAATGGTATCTCAGGCAGGCTTGTTTGGCTGAGTTGCAACTTCAGGTACGACATCACAAACTTCTTCAACGGACCAGCGATGGTGCAGCTACAAATGGCAACGAACAGCCCTCCAGCGACTGGGGTGCTGCTGGCGGCAGGAAGCGGAGGTACATTTACATTATCATGTCTACTACAGTTCTCCTTTTTCTTTTTCAAGAACAAGTATTTTAGGCCGGCACAGGAACATCTTAATTATCTTTCGAAATCTGAATCACGTAGGAACGACAAGCCATAGGAAGGCGGTGTTAATCATCGCTCTTGTTACTTCACTCTCGGTGTTCTCCGCTGTGCTGCTTGTTGGTTGCGTTCTTGTGTTGACGAGGCTACAGAAAGGACGCTTCAGATCCTCCAAGAAAGAGGAGGCGTTGAAGCTGTGGAGGATTGAGGAGAGGGGATCAGACTTCACGCTCTACGACTTTGCCGAGTTGGCAGCCGCGACCGGCAAGTTTGCCGTTCCGAACCGGCTCGGCAGAGGTGGCTTTGGTCCCGTCTACAAGGCGAGTACACTCTGTGACTTTATCACTATTTCGTCCCCACAGTAGTAGTAGTAGCTATATATAGGATACTGACGCTTCTTACACACCTCGACCGGCTGCAGGGTCAGCTTCCCGACGGGTCTGAGATAGCGGTGAAGCGGCTTTCAGCACAATCGTTGCAGGGGCTCGTGGAGTTCAAGAACGAGATCCAGCTCATCGCCAAATTGCAGCACACCAACCTGGTCCGCCTCGTCGGATGCTGCGTCCAGGAAGAGGAGAAGATGCTGGTCTACGAGTACATGCCAAACGGCAGCCTTGACTTCTTCATCTTCGGTACCACACCAAACCATACTCAGTCAATAGTGTCATGCTTTTCCCTGTTCCATGGGTTGTTACCGAATATTATTGATCATTAGACCCAGTCCGTGGACGGTTGCTCGACTGGAAGAAGCGGATGCACATAATCGACGGAATTGTTCAAGGGCTACTCTACCTGCATAAGCATTCCCGAGTGCGCATCATTCACCGAGACCTCAAGGCCAGCAACATTCTGCTGGACAAAGACCTCAATCCTAAGATCTCGGACTTCGGGATGGCAAGGATCTTTGGCGTCAACATCACCAAAGCCAACACCAACAGGATCGTTGGCACCTAGTAAGACTTCAAAACAATTATTATGCACATTACACACAGGGCTCCTATATTGAATCCTACTTTAATTTCTGAATTCATTTATTAGCGGCTACATGGCCCCTGAGTACGCTTCGGAGGGCATCTTCTCTGTCAGATCTGATGTCTTCAGTTTCGGTGTATTGCTGCTCGAGATTGTCAGCGGCAAGAAGAATAGTAGTAGTCATCATCATTATGGCGACTTCATCAACATCCTTGGATATGTGAGTTTATACTCCTATAAAGCATAAGTAAAAAAGAAAACATTGAAATGTATCCAAAACAATATTTTATCTCATTTTTCTAATTGTTTGCAGGCATGGCAGCTGTGGAGTGAAGGGAGACAAGTGGAGCTTATTGACCCAACCCTAGATGACTTCGATATGGAGAGTGTCATGCGTTGCATCAAAGTGGCTCTGTTGTGCGTGCAAAAGAACGCCATGGATCGGCCAACAATGACAGAGGTCATGACAATGCTGGATAGAGATGGGCCAATGCTAAGGGACCCGATGCAACCACCTAACTTCCACTTAAGGGTTACTGATGATGACGATGGTGGAGAAGATGGGTGGGAGATAGAGAATCGACCCCACTTGACAGGGTTGTTCAGCACCAACAATGTAACGGTTACTATAATCGAACAAGGAAGATAAGGAAAATGCTACAGGTTCGATCACCGTGTAGACTCTGTGTGACACCCTACTGTCACTATTTTTGCGAGTTAGCATTTTTAAAACTTGCCACTTGTCTGGTAGCAACCTCATGAGGATTTTCAGCAACATGCATAATGTTTTGGGATGTTAATTAATTCAAATTCAAATGCATTTGAACTACATCTCAAATTTTCGCAACATACGATTGGTATCCCCAAAATTATATCTTGTAGGGCATGACTGAAGAAAAATCTGGGCCAAGTTGCACTAGATTTCACTGAAGTTTGATTCCCCAATTAAATTGGAAAAGCTTAACTTTTACCAGTTTTTGACCAATTTGCAAAAATAATTGGTACAAGCTTTGGGGATGAAACCAGTGTGCATGTCACTTACTCGAGCAACTCTACCCGTAGAAATTTTCAAATCGCAATTTGGAGCTCCATAGCTATTTTATCTAGTATTTTCTAGTGAAGGGGAAACCACAGTTTGGAAATTAGGAGAAAAAGAAAAGATGTTGAAGCTATTCGGCAGGACCCACCTGACAGCCACACAATTGTGCCTCACGGGCGCGCCGCGCGATACGCCAGCGCCACGTGGCGACGGCCTCCTGGTCCTTGCCCCACCTGGTCGGGAGCACGCCAAGGGCGTCCAAAGCGGTCGACCGGCCCTCGGTGCCTCCCCCTTCCAATTTTTCTCCTCCCCACTTAGCTGCCGCCATTGTCGTCGCCCCCTGCTCACAGCCGCGCCACCGCTGCAGGCCACCTCTGCCCAAGCATGTCTAGCTCAACGAGCGCCTCACGCCGCTCTCCCTCCTCGATCCAAGCACGCGAGCAAAGATGGTCCGAGAGCGATGAAACGAATGGTTTTCTTCCCGGAGCTCCACCGCCTCACCCTTCGACCTCACTGCAAAATCCGTCGACCCCGGTGAGCCCCAACCTCATTTTCTTGCTCTCGCATGTGCGCTTCGAGGTTATGCTCCGCTCTAACCCCTTCCATGTTTGTTCTTCTCAACGAGGAGGCCGCCAATCGAATCCATGCCGGTGAAGACCTAGCTTCGGTGAACCTCCCGGGCCAAGACGCGAGTCGCTCCATCCACCCTGCTGCACGAGCACCGCTGAACGCCCGCCACCTCCATCCATGCAACCGCTCACACTCGATCCATCATTCCACGCTAGACATGGGGCTGTGGTCCTTGGCCTCGTACGCCGCACTCCGACGAGGTGCGTCGCCGCGTGCCACTACGATCCGTCCGGCCGCGCCGCCGCGGCCACACCAGAGGCGACATGCCCGGGATCCAGAACGGCACGACCACAATGGATCCCAACCCTGTGGCCCCACCATGTGGCATGGCGCGCGAGATTTTATTTTAAAATTCTCGATGGCAGATTAGTAAATAAATGGAACTTTAGGTTAAATTTCAAAAATTCATATATTCTGTTCTAGAGCTCAAAAACTTGCAAACCAAACTTTGTTGGACTCCTTGTAACATGTACTATTTAATGGTGGATTTATTTTTGCATGATCAGAGGCAAATTAATTCAGTTAATTTCCTTTTTGGAAATTCAGGATCAATTTTTAATTAATTGTTGTATTACCTGTAATCTTATATTTTAACATGGTTATCATGGAGGGCATGTGCATAGTTATCAGAGGTACTTAATTGCAAATTAACATGCCTTTTGGCAAGGAACTATGGTTTATTTTCGTGCGCATAAGATGATAATTGAAATGCTTCATAGGAATCAATGGAATAATCTTAGTTTGTTAATTGCAATCAAATAGCCGACCCTCGCCAAACCCTAGATTCTCTTGTACGCAGCAGCTACGTGGTTTGGATGAAATCTGCACATATTCAATAAGTTGATTATTTTTCTTCTGCTAAAAATTAAACATCACTCTTGCATCATGCAACTGTGGTGGTGAACGTGGTGACTGGTGAGGAGGACCAAGAAGCCGTTGGTGTTGGTGACCTAGGTGATCAGTGTCAAGGTCAAGGCAAGCCCCTATGCACAACTCAATTGTTTAAGGCTTTTATTTTCATCACTGTGCTTGTAGGCTTGTATTGTGCATTAAGTTTTATATTGAGTTGTGATGAAAACCCTAGCGTGCAATAGCACTTTGTTTATCCATGTTCGGTAACCCTACATTAGATGCTTGCTTAATTAAGGTGATAATCTATCGAGTGGTGTGGAGATCACTCGTAGTATAGAACTGTCACTTTTGGACAAGATGCAAAGGATTTGAGTATGTGGATGAAAATTGGAGGCCGAACGGGCAACTTAGGTGGAAAGTGAAGGATTGTTATGTCTTCAAGGTTGTAACCCAGTCTATGTTGGGAAAACCGGCACTAATCACCACCAATGATCCCTCATCTTGTGCTGAACATTGAGGTAAACATTTACCAACAGACCTGCAGCGGAATACACAATCACAATGCACAATTGACACAATGATTTACGTGGAAAACCTCCTCTAAACAAGAGGAGAAAAAACGACGGGGCAACCATCCCACTCCAACCTTCTCCACTATAAAACGATAATGGATACAAGGAGTCTTCTTTAGAACCTCTAGAGGCACACCATAGCAGCAACTACACCAACAAGGTAGCTACAACCTTGATACAACAGCAATAGCAACACACCCAAGTGAAATACAACAAGAGCTAGCACTTTCAACTATTACAAAGATGACTGCATTCTGTCCGCTTCGGAGTTTAGTTCATACCGAGCAAACCACAGATCCAATGACCACGAATTTTGATAGGCAAACAGTTCCACCAGTCCTCTATGTGCTGACCAAATTTCAGCTCAATCCTACACCGTTTCACTGCCCAAACAATTCATCTACCAAAACTGTTCGCTGCTGAATCTGCTGCTAACAGAACTGACAAACTCCCCCTCAAATCCTATGCTCCACTAATCCAATCGTCAAACCAACTGACCAAAACAGAGTACTCTAAGTGTAGAACGAACTCACCAAGTTTGGGGCCAATCCAACCACGTTTGAGCCTCCGATCAGCTGCAAGACGATGACGGCACAGGATGCACGAATCTGGACAGCAAGCCTTCTCTTCTTCCTCTCCTGCTTCACTTTGTGTTCTATTGTTGTTTGCTGCTCTCTCTCACTCCCTTGCATCATCCACAACCTGAACAAGGTATATGAGGGCTAGGGCTTTGCTTCTCCAAGCATTCTCCACCGTTCATCAAGGTGGCAATCAACGGTTCACACGCGCTGGACCGTTATGGGCTTTGGGCTGAATATTTCTTCATGTGGAGGGAATTTAGCCCAAAAAACTCCCCTCCTGACATCATGAAGAAACTTACATTGCAGCAGCACCACCATCACCATGGCGGCACACATCAAGCTCTTCTTGCTTGATTTTCTTGACCCACTTCAAAGCCTTCTTATTTTTGCCAATCGACAACTTCACCAACTCATCTTGCGCGTGATTTTTGCTCCACTTCTTTTTCACTTCCACTGCATCTACACATCCCGCAGGTTTGACAAAATCCGATTGCACCACAATCATATCTGACAAGCACCTGGTGGAAGGACTTCGATCTGAACAAGATCTTCCAAGTGAACTCCTTGTTGGTGGCTTCTCTTGTACAGGTGGCTGCTGGTCATGACCTAGAAATTCAGCATGCTCTCGAGTCTCAATCTCATCACCTGCATCATGCATATTATCAAATGCATCTTCTACAACTTGCTGCAAATTTTTAGTTGTAGGAGTGGGGTCTTGCTCTTCACATTGCTGATGAGCATCTTCCTGTACAATGTCCTCAATTGTCTCATCTTCAACAAACACAACATCCTTCCTTCTCACAACTTTTCTTGCTATAGGATCAAACAACTTGTAGCTGTCATCATCCACACCATAGCCAAGAAATATGTATTGTTGTGCATTCGGTTGAAGCTTCTCATCTTGAGGATCATATACCAATGTCTTGCACCCAAACACCTTCAGATGGTCATATGAGAGTTCCTTGTCACTCCAGACACTCTCCGGAACATCTCCCTGCAAAGCATAACATGGTGAGAGATTAGCAAGATAAATTGCAATCATCAAAGCCTCACTCCAATAGCTCATTGGAAGCTTTGCATGTGACAACATATATCTAATCCTCTGCACCAACATCATGTTCATCCTCTTAGCAATGGAACCATGTGGTGTCTCTCGGGGAATGACTCGATGCTCAATCCCTTGATCCTTGCAATAAGCATAAAAAAGAGTCATATACTCTCCCCCATAATCACTGTAGATGCACTTCACCTTCCTCTCAGTCTGCTTCTCAACCGAGGCTTGAAATTGCTTGAACACACTTAGCACTTGATTTTTGGACTTCAAGGGATAATCCCAAACCTTCCTGGAGAAATCATTAATAAATGTAACAAAGTACTTAGCACCACCAATTGATCTTACCGTCATTTTGCACAAACTTGAGTGAACCAACTCCAAGAACTCTGTCTTGAGGGAACGTTGACTTGTGAAGGAAACTTTGCCATGTTTCCTTACTTGGCAATCTGCACACTTCTCTAAGTGCACACTTTTAATCTCCGACAGGAGATTCTTCTCCACTAGTACAAACATACCCTTCTCACTCATGTGCCCAAGCCTCTTGTGCCATAAAACACCAGTATCATCTTGCTCTAATGTATCAACACAAACACTAGAGAGGTTAGCATGAACATGGTACAATGATGAAATTCTTTTACCTCTTACAACTACCATGCTGCCCTTGGTGAGCTCGTACTGATCATCTCCAAATCTGCTCAAGTACCCTTGTTTATCAAGCAATCCAACGGAAATTATGTTGAGCCGAAGTGTCTCAACATGCCTCACAGACTTGAGAACCAACTTGGTACCATTTGCGGTCTCCAAATGCACATCTCCCATGCCAATGATAGCAGATCTACCATTATCTCCCATCCTCACAACTCCAAAATCACCAGGAGTGTAGCTTGTGAAGAACTCTCTGGGAGATGTAGCATGTATCATGGCACTGCTGTCCGGTATCCAAATAATCTCACCACCATTCACAAGGTGGACACCATCATCATCAGAAACAGTAGTGATCTCCTCACAAACAGTGGAAACACACTGATCAACTGCACCTCTGTCCTCCGTGAGAATAACCACATCCTCAATCACAGAAGCAACATGATTAAGATCATCACTGTCACTATCGCTATCACTATCTTGTTTCCGAGCTTTCTTCTTCTTTCTTTTTTCTTTGTTTTGCCTCTTCCAGTCAGGGCACTTCCATCTTATGTGTCCTGTCTTTTGGCAATGATAGCACTCAACATCTGAAGATCTTCCCTGAGATTTGCTTCTGCCTCTTGATTCACCATGCCTTGGACCCTTACTCCTACTTCTCCCTCTTGAGTCTGTGACCAACAGCTCATCCTTCGAGGAAGAACCCTCCTTTTCTGCAATTTTTCTTGTCTCCTGATTTATCACTCTCGTCTTGACAAGATCCCAAGTGACAGCACCATTTGGAGCTGAATTGCATAAAGTGACTTTCAGAGTCTCCCAAGTGTCCGGTAATGAACCAAGTAGCAGCAATGCTCTCACCTCATCTTCAAATGTAATGCCCATCGATGATAGCTGATTAATAATGCCTTGGAAAGCATTCACATGATCAGCCACAGGAGTGCTCTCTCGGTACCTCAAACACATCAACTGTTTGATCAAGAACATCTTGTTCGTACCTTCCTTTCGAGCATACAACTCCTCCAATTTCTGCCATAAGGTGCGTGCATGTGTCTCATCACTGATATGGTTCAGCACATTGTCGTGGACCCATTGTCGAATAAACACACAAGCTTGATGATGAAGAACTCTCCATTTATCATCAGATTTATCATTCGGTTTCTTAGTGGCAAACACTGGCTTCCAATACTCTTTAACATAGAGCAGGTTCTCCATTTTCCCTTTCCAAGTTTGGTAATTTGAACCATTCAATGATATCATTCTGCTGGTATTTGCTTCTATCTTCAACACAAGGAAATCAGCACCAAGACCAACTCAATGCAAGCTGAAAACACTCTGAAATTCAGTCACGACCATGATACCACTTTGTTGGGAAAACCAACACTAATCACCACCAATGATCCCTCATCTTGTGCTGAACATTGAGGTAAACATTTACCAACAGACCTGCAGTGGAATACACAATCACAATGCACAATTGACACAATGATTTACGTGAAAAACCTCCTCTAAACAAGAGGAGTAAAAACCACAGGGCAACCAGCCCACTCCAACCTTCTCCACTATAAAACGATAATGGATACAAGGAGTCTTCTCTAGAACCTCTAGAGGCACACCATAGCAGCAACTACACCAACAAGGTAGCTACAACCTTGATACAACAGTAATAGCAACACACTCAAGTGAAATACAACAAGAGCTAGCACTTTCAACTATTACAGAGATGACTGCATTATGTCCGCTTCGGAGTTTAGTTCATACCGAGCAAACCACAGATCCAATGACCACGAATTTTGGTAGGCAAACAGTTCCACGAGTCCTCTATGCTCTGACCAAAATTCAGCTCAATCCGACACCGTTTCACTGCCCAAATAATTCATCTACCAAAACTGCTCGCTGTTGAATCTGCTGCTAACAGAACTGACAAACTCCCCATCAAATCCGATGCTCCACTAATCCAATCCTCAAACCAACTGATCAAGACAGAGTACTCTAAGTGTAGAACGAGCTCACCAAGTTTGGTGCCAATCCAACCACATTTGAGCCTCCGATCAGCTGCAAGACGATGACTGCATAGGATGCACGAATCTGGACAGCAAGCCTTCTCTTCTTCCTCTCCTGCTTCACTTCGTGTTCTATTGTTGTTTGCTGCTCTCTCTCACTCCCTTGCCTCATCCACAACCTGAACAAGGTATATGATGGCTAGGGCTTTGCTTCTCCAAGCATTCTCCACCGTTCATCAAGGTGGCAATCAACGGTTCACACGCGCTGGACTGTTTTGAGCTTTGGGCTGAATATTTCTTCATGTGAAGGGAATTTAGCCCAACAATTGTTAGGAATAGTCCCACATTGCTTATGGAGGATGAAGTAGCACAACTTATAAGTGTGAGAGAGACCTCACCCATTGGACTAGTCTTTTGGGTGAAAAAGACCCAAGTATCACTTTGTTGTTGCTATTTGCTGGGCTTTGCATGAGTGCAGCCCAAAGACCTGGGAGCTGGCACACTTGTTCAGTGTGACCAGAACCGGATGCTGGTGGTTAGCAGATCCGAAGGCGTGTGTCGCGTACTACCGTTGCCCTACAGTCTGTGCACACAAGGATCGCGTCATGTCCGGACCATGCGGATAGGTTTGAATGCACTGTTTTGCATGCTGGTGCTTATGGGCCCAGTAAACCGACGTAGCGATGGATTACTATAAGGTTGGAAGATTTCCCTACCCCCTCGGTTACTAGACGGATTTTAGGAGGAGATGAGGGAGCACTGCACCCACGGATGTCATCCGGGACGGCATCGTGTTGGGGGACCCTTCTCGGGGGCTATAGGACGTGAACGACCTCGTGGTACCCGAGCGAAAGGTTGTCTCATGCGGCTTCGGGAAGCGTGTATGTGACATGCAAACAGATTTCTTCCGGACGATGTAAATTGATTCGAATTGCTGCCCCTCACAATAACAAGTACCACTTGTCCGATCGACCGGAATGTAGTAAGAAGCGGAACATATATGATGATGATGATTAATTTGTTGTATTGCTTATTACATTGTTTGGAAAGATGTAATGCTTTATCTTAGTGCAAATTAAATTTATTTATTCATACAACTTAATGAAATGCTAAAGATGAAAGGAAGGAACACTTATAGGCTACCTTATTGCTTAATTAACCTACCCTCCGGCCCTTGGCATATGTCTAGGAGTCGGCTATACATGGCCACTGTGACGGGTCAGTCTTGATGAGCTTTACTTGCCGTAGATGGAGACGGCGACTGGTAGGACTAGCCGGCTGACGGAGGTCACTACACCTGAGAATGATGTGGCCTCGAGGAGTAGAGTGTTGATGTGCTGGCAAGGCGTCTAGGGCTGGACACAAGTCTATCGGAGCCCGATGTGTATCGTCGTGAGAGCGATTGTACCCCTTTTATTTGCTTCCGCTATATTGGTTGATTTCGAACTTATTTGCTTCCGCACTAATGAGACTCTGAGGTAATATTTAAATCAAGATGTATGTAAAAGACTTGTATCTTTATCTCTTGTATCATACTTATGTTTGTATGTTGTAAATATCGGGCATCACAGCGCGTGGTTCCACGCAAGATGATCCTGGTGACGGATTCGCTTCTTCGTGAAGTGGTTCTGTCACAGCGTGATATCAGAAACGTCTTGGGGATATTACAACACCTTAAGCAGCATAGTTTTGAAAACTAGGACGCTATCGTGTGAGGATGTGCCCTTAAGAACTGTATTAGTTGTAAAGGTGGCAAAACTGATTTATGATTGCAACATAGGCATAGTTTACTTTTCTGCAAAACTTACAATTCTGTAACGTCGCACCTACACCCAGATAAGAAGGTAAGTGAACACTCACATTTTCCGGGTAGCGGATATGCGACGGCCCTATCCCAAGTGGGTTGAATAGGTTGTCCTCGTTTTTCGGAACACATGAGGGCCGTTAGTCACCGACGCCTGGTGAAATTCCCGCTGGTGAAGTGGAGTTGGACGCTTTGTCTCAAGGGGTGGCATACCTGAGATGCAACCCGTATGGAATAATATGGGGTGTATTTAAATACTACAAATATTATCTATCTATCTATCTATCTATCTGTTGTATTTACTTTTCGAGATGTGGATGTGGATGAATCTTCCGCAGGTACACTAATCATGTTTATTGTTAGAACGTGTAGAAATTCGTGACTTGAGTGAGAGTGACACCTTTATTGTTAATCACGTTTATTGTTAGAACGACATACCACGTATGGTCCTATTCGTAACCAATCCGTTTGTTTTTGTGAGGACGAATAAGGCGAGATATTGCATTCATGCTAAAAATTGCAACCATAAAAATCTGTTTTGGAAAACCTGAAAATTTCAGCAGCTTAGTCGATTGTGTAAAATTCATAGCTTTTCGCTCCAATCTTAGATTTGAGTAATCTTACATGATCTGGAAACCTTGATAAGTTATCTCTTTTGTCGAAAAGAGTTTGAGGCCGTTGGAACCAGAATGAGGAAGTTGTGCTTTGTTTAATTCAGAGGGACTGTCACTGTTTTCAGAGTGGACAGTCTGTTTTGTTTTTGCCATAACTTTCGGCTCGATTGTCGGATAATTGCAAATGAGCACTTTCTGGAAATCTTGACTCTTGGGCTTCAACTTTGGTAGTCTGTCGAAGACCTGGTTTTGAGGTTTTCTGGGTCGAAATTGCAGTTTGCTCTGACTGAACTGCAAGGTCCCCTGTATTGTTTTCAGAAACCGTAGTCTGTACCATTTTGACCATATATTTTAGCTCATGTATCGGATAAGAGTGTATAAGTACTTTCTGGAAAGGTTGAAACACGAGCTACAACGTTGGTACTCTTTTGGACAAGTAATTTTGATGTTATCTGGGTCGAAATGTCAGTTTTTCTAGCTGAACAGGTTGCTGTTTCCAGGATTGGCAGTCTGTCAAGTTTTAATCATAACTTTCAGCTCATTCATCGGATGGGTCTGAATAAGCACTTACTAGAAAGCTTAGAATATAAGCTAAAACTTTGTTATTCAATAGAAGGACCAATTATGTGTTTTGTAGGTCGAAATCTACAGTTGTTGACTGTACTGGATGGTCAGCCGGTGCAGAATCTGAAAGTGAGTCAAGTTGTACTTGTAAATTATTTTCTGACCAAAGCAGTTTGTTATATAATGTTATAATATGATTCTTGGATTATTTCAGTACACCATTACTCTTTTCTGATAATTGTTGTACCCTGACAGATGTTGACCGACAGCAGCGACGTTGAGGATGCAGCCTCGTCCGACGGAGACAACGGTCTATCGGAAGACCTTCCCACGCTCTTGTGGGAAATGCTACAGCACCTTGGGTACTCAGAGCCCCCGAGGTACCACCACCGGCGCTGCAAGATCGCCAGGTGGAGCTGCTCGAGATGAAGATGGCACTTGAGGGTCCCCCACAGCGTCCCGAGATGGAGTCGACAGAGTGGTACACGTTCTCCCTTCACCCACAGGTAGGGCGAGCCAAGCTGGCCCAGCACCTGCTAGCTGAGTTCGGTGAAACCCACAAGGGCTCGCTGGCTGGGACTAGGTTCGAGATGCTCCCCGTGCTTGTCGAGGACTGTCAGGTGACGCAGCGACACTACAGGGGGATAGCTCGCAGGGTACCACTGTGTTGCTCACTACGCCCAGGATCTGTACTGGGTGCACCGCGATACTTTTTTTTTCTCGAAAACATAGGAGAGCTGCGCTTTATTATATTAAGACCGCGATACTGACACGCTGGTGTCGCGCCACAGGGAGCATGCCCACGAGCTCCAGACAGAGAACCGCGAGCTGAAGTCTCAGCTGGAGGCTTCGGAGATGCGTGAGTTCGGGATGATCCTCACCTTGGACAGGAAGACCAGGGAGGTGGAGAGGGTGTCCGACGAGCATAATGCCATCTTCCATGAGCAAGACGCGCTATTGGTTCAGTGCAACCTCTTGGTCGAGGAGCGGGACAAGTTGCTTCAGGAGCGGGACGCCTAATCCACCAGCACGGCTAGCTTAACGAGCAGCTAGCGGACTGCAATGCTCTCCTAGCTCAGTGAGAGAACTACATCCACCACCTACAGGTAACTTGCTCGTGTTGCAGTAGATGAATGAGGAGATGCATACAGACATGGAGGTGATGCAGGAGGAGATTGAGCAGTTGCAGCAGGCAGCACTGGCACCTCCACCCCCACCCCCACGACCCGAAGACGGTGAGAGCGTCTTGGACGTGGACTTCGAGGACCTACCGGTTGGCCCTGCAGCAGGCGGTGCGGCTAACAGGTAGGGGTGTTTCGTCGTGAGACAGTGATGGTTGCATGTGTAGGTTGACTAGCAACTAGCAGTCATGATGTATATTTTGTACTCGATGGCAGGACAAAATCGAGTGGTGTCCTAACTGGTGTGGGATGTAGGGATGTGTAGTAGGATTTATGTATGGACTTGTCGATGATGGATGTATGACCTATGAAAAGTTGGAAATGTGGCATCGTTGTGCTAGATTGTAAAAATGTTATGTTGTACTACTTTTCATTTAAATATTCATGCTTGTACTTCTGAGTCACTTATTTACTGTCAGGAATTTTTCCTTACAGATGGCTGAAAACATCGAGGTTTTGGACAACGGTTGGATGTGGCCCGACTGCTTGGATCGTGTTGGCCTACCTACGATGCTATGACAAGCATTGTAGACATTGGGCTACACCGAGCCCCCTGCTTACGTGGGGAGGGAGTACAACGAGTAGGGCCCGTTCTCGTGCACCATGCACATTGTGGTGCCGGATAAGGTGACTCACCTGCCACATTACTAGGTTTTGTGAGCTCCACACGCCTGACCTCATGGGGACGCCTTTCTTCTACCTGCCGATCAGTGACCCCTACGACCACCATTGGAGGCGTCGCATAAATGTGCTGAATGATAGCACTACCTACTAATACAACCCGATGTTGGCAGCTACCGCATGCTACTCCGATCTACTGTACTGTCAGCATGCCTTGCATATGATGGAGGTGGACTTGCTAATGGAGGCCCTGCGGAGTGCCGACGCTAGGGTTGTGCAGAGGGATCAGCAGATTGCCACGCTTACCACAGAGAAACGCGGCACTTCGTGACCACCTTCGGCAGATGAAGAACCACCTGTCTGACCTACAAGAGGAGGTGCAGGCCACAACTGACGCTAGGGACATAGCCATTGCTAACCGGAATGCAACACAGAATCACTATATCTGTTTCCTCGACGAGTACGGTCCACGTGGAGCAAGTCCTTACGTGACCGTGTTCCTCTATCAGAGAGAGCAGCTGGAGGCCACTGACAACGAGGAGGACTGAGCGACACCGTTATGGGGGTCGCTAGGATTGCTTTCAGCTTTCCTATTGTATCTTGTTTTATGATTTGTTGTAATCAGAACTTGTGCTGGATGGCTTGTACCCAGTTGCTTTCTATCAGTGAACTATGTGTTGTACTGTGATGTTGTTGTGGACTCTTTCACTGTAGTGTGTTGTATTTGGGATGTTAATGTTCAGTCTACATCTACACTCTCATGTTGTACTGCTATTACGGTTGCTCATTATTGTTTTCCATGTCAAATTTTTCTGCTACGATCATTTGACTAACTCGTAAAACCAATGAGCTTCATGGTGAAGAGCCAGAGAGCTCGGCCCAGGGCGCCAGGAACAACGCACCACCGCCACCGGTCCCCAATCCCATGGACATGATGTCGTAGTTTTATGCGGCGATGCGTGAAAACTAGCAGCAGTAGAACGAGTTCCTGAGGGAGCTCAGGCAGCAACACGCGGGTGGTGATGGCAACCACGATCGCCAGAACCACAACGCCCCACCTCGGGAGACCTCGTACCAGGACTTCTTGGGACCCAGCCGCCGAGATACGACGACTCATGAGAGCCGATGAGAGCAGAGGACTTCATCCATGTGACATCCCATGTCACTATTAGAGGCTAATGACTTGGTTAAGCACTAAAAATCACAATTAGCAAAAACCCTAAGCAAATCAAGAAATTGAGAAAATATTAAACAAAGGGCAGAAACCCTAGCTCTTAATTTTCACAACAGTAAGACCCCCATATTTTTGCACCATCATGGTGTCCATGCAAAACCATGATTTTAGATTTTTTTTGCCAAATTTTTTAACAAAGTTTGAAAAGCTCAAAATTCAAATTCAAAACAGCACCCTTTCTGGAATTTTTATAAAATTCTATGAGCAGACTTTGAACTGTGCGCCAAAAGGAAAAGTGTAGATCAATTCATGCTGAACACCCATGAATTTTTGTTTGATTTTACGAGCAGTAGAAGTCGAGTTTGTGAAACATTTGAAAACAGCCAGATTCAAAACCACAAAAATCGATTTGAGTTCTTGACCACCGGACAATGGCGCCCATTGCCCGCCGGTCCGGCTATCCACGCTGCCCAGCGTACGTGCACACCTGCCCATCCCCTTTGCCACGCACCCTAGGCCCACGCCAACTGCCCCTGTACATGCCGGCCAACAGGAGTTGGACTGGCGTCGGAAGTGAATTCGCGGCACCCCCTCCGGCCGACCACCACTGCCGCCCCCTTTTCTTCCCTAGAAAATGGCACAAGGGCCAAGAGTACATCGCAAACTCGCCTCAAGCCGCGCCCTCGCCTCCCTCTCCAGCTCGCAGCACCCCCCACCTCCCTCTCTCTCCCACCACAGCGCGCAGCGGAGGAAATTTTGAGCCGCCGCCCGCCATGGCCGCCGCCGCGAGCCTCCCTGCCTAGGCAGCTCCTTCTCCCCTACTTCCTCTTCAATCAAGCACACAAGCCTCCCCCTCAATCTCCCTTAATGTTGTGTCCCCTCTCGTGCAGCCCCGCCACCGCGAGTGGAGGAAGGAGGGCCGCCGCCGCCGTCCCCCTGCCTCCGTCGAGCTCACCCCTCCCATCCGCACCAAGCTCCCTCCTCCGGACGCCGCCCTTCCCCAAGGTGAGGCGGACCTGTTGCCCCCAACCCTGGGCCCTCTTGTCCCTCATACGCCACGCACGGCGGTGCCAAGGGCGTCCCTACTGTCCAGCCCGTGGCCGCCGGTGCTCCGGCCGCCGCCCGGGCCCAACTCCCCCCGTGCGTGTTCCCCGCGTCGAGAGGCACGCACGGGGCCCCCTCCCGTCTTCTCTCCCCCACCGCAGCGCCCTACGGCATGAACGCCGGCGAGCTCGAGGCCGCCTCCGGGAAGCCTGGCCGCACGCGTGCCCCGGTTCCGTTCAAATGCCTAGTGGCAATTTTGTAGTTTAGTCCGAACTTCAATCATTTAGAAAAAAATCATATCTCTCGATTTAAAACCCCAAAATTTGCAAACTAAAATTTGTTTGAATCCTCAAAACATGTACCTTTTAAAAAAGTAACATGAGCTCCTCTGGTTTGGTTATTTATGTAATTTTCAAAAATGATTAAGTTAGAACCCTTGTAAACTAATTAAATTCATACTATTTAATAAAAATCCAATAAATGTGAAACTTGGGCAAAACATACATCTTGGCAACCTTAAGCACCCGGCATAGGAAAATTGCATTTTCATTGCATATTGCTCAAGTTATTGCATTATTGGCATTTTCTATAATTAATTTCGCATTAATTATGTGTAAATTATTTTTGCATGAAACTTGGTAGAATTGCTCTTCCTAGTCCTGCACACTTGCACAAAATTCCATGTTTAGTTTTGAGCACTGTAGATAATTATTTTACTGTCATTTTGTTTAATTCAAATAAATACCAGTTTCAGCATATAGGTATATGAATTCATGCTCATATTTTGTATCCCTTGCATGCTTATTGTCATGTTTACTGTTCATAATGTTGTTTAGCCCCTCATGACCAGAAGTGCCACATGATTCCATGATCATATGCTTAGGACCCTTGCTTAAGTAGATTCTGTAATCACATTGCTTAATAACTCTCACATGTGATAATGAAAGCCATCTTATGCACTAAACTTATTTCACTCCCTTATGCTTTGCTGACCACCTTAAATCTGAACAATGGTGAATAAGACGATCGGCACTCCTGTTACTCTATAATTTTACTCTAAAAAGAATATTCCAGCCACATCAGCAAGGTTCGTTACTCTACGTCGGCTTCTCCCGCACTCCTCTAACTCTATATTTTTACTCTATATCTAACTAACCAATATTTTATTCCACCATCTCCAAATACCATCTCATTTCATCTCTCTCATCTTTATCTTTTCTTTTCATTTTCACTTCTTTCTTTTGTAATAGTTCAGCAATTCAATTTTTAAATAAAATAATAATAATTTTCTTTTTCTCTCTTTTCTTTTTCTTTCCCCTTTTTTCTCTCTTTTTTATCTTTTTCTTTTCTCTCTCTTTTCTCTCCTTTTTTTCTCCTTTTTCTTTTCCCTTTCCCTCTCCTTCTCTCATGTTTCTCCTCCCCGCGCGTATATGTGTATATGCAAGCCACCGCTCCTATGGAATTGAGTTTTACTTATTTATGCATATGGCATATGTACAAACAGCAAACATACATAATCATCACCATTAACCTTGCATTCTCGATACTTATGCATTGCATTTCATTCCATAGGTAACGACGTCGCAATAATCTCGCCGGAAGAAGCCGTTGCCGATCTCCACGCTTGTGAAGCTAACACTAACTTCGATCACTCCCAAGGCAAGCCCCGGTGCATTCCCAATTATTTCAAAATGCTTTCTTTTATCACTATATCAAGGATGTTGGATGTGCATTTACATTATAGGAATTGCTTGGAAATCCACTTGCATAAATTTCCAGTATGTCCTATGTGGAAGGTGTGTCAAACTCTCGTTAGAAATGCTATGCCTATGCTTATGGAGTCAATGATAGGACTGGACACTCACATATTACTTGAATATGATAATTTGGTAAAAGTGGAGAACACCCTATTGTGACTCCGCGAACATGTTTGAGTTGTGTACCACTTGCATACCTTTCTTATGGGGATTGGTAAACCTATGTAGCTTGTGAATTGTAAAGTGGGCCGGATATCTCACCGACTCGGAGGTGATGTGTATGGCATGGTGGCTGCACGGGTTGAGGACCGTTGGAGAGTACACGGGTTAAGCCGTGGGCACGTTGTTGCACGGGGTCGTAAAGGGGACGTGTACTTGGGGCGGTGGCCCCGTGATTTACTTTATGAAGAACTCGAGAACGGTGGTCATACGTGTTCTTAAATGATGTGTATGTCGTGTATTTGGATCTTTCTTGCAGGATTAACAATTTGATAATTATCGTTGTTCCTCTCGGTTAATGAGTACCACTTGTTTCGAGCAGTTTACAATGTTTATTAAGATTGAATAATGTAAGATGCTTGCTGTTTTACATTCATAATTTATTGTATTGCAATTACTTGTATTGCTTAGTATGCTCACTAAAGTTTCTTTTAGGCAACAACCCTATTAATGCAGCTAATCATAAAAATGCAAACATAAGTAATTAGGGGCTGTTTTTATGCAAATACCAAGTGAACCCGATGAAACCCCATGCATCTAGGTGTCAGTTTAGATGGGCAATTTGACAGGTAAGACTTGCGGAGTATGCTAGATACTCTCGCTTTGCCACTACATGTGTATTTTCAGGGTTCCCGCAAGCCGGGTATTGTGATTGTTGTGGTAAGCTTGTGTGGGATGGAGAGGAGCCTAAAGAGTGGACCATTGAGTGGGTTCCTAGCTCTCCGACCCCTGAGGAGTGAGTCCTAGCCTAGACCGGCATGGTTCACATAAGCTATCAATGTATCGTCGTGTTATGTAATCGCTTCCGCACTTTATTTCGAACAAGGATCATGGTTATGTAACTTAAATTTACGAATCTAATGTATCTTTTATTTGGAACTCAAGTTGTAATTCGAGACTTAATTATGTAAGCTTTGCAAATCGTGTATGTTTGTTATTGTGATGCTATGACGTCAACCATCTCCCGAGGCGATCCGTACCACACTAATCTATCTTTCGGGATAGGAATGTAACACGTGGTATCAGAGCCGACTTGGGATTTGCGTCACGCTAACAACCATTCTAAAAATCTTAAACCCCGTCTTTGTGTTACGGTGAGGTACGAGTCTAGAAAGGTCAATATAAGGACTATATAGAATGGTGGCAGAACTAACCTCGTGTTATGATTGTTTAAATATTTGTATCTACGGCTTTGGCTAAGGTATATTTGCAATTTCAATTAACGCTCTGTGCCCGCGAAAATAACAATACGGGACAATGACGGCTCACAGCGATACCACGAGGCGGTACTTTCCATGGATCTTAAGAGTAGGATTGTGATTTGTTTTTTGTAGTTTCTTTTATTTTGATGTATTGTTTCTGGAATCACTCTCTTGCATATACATAACAATGCTTTAGTTCATGTAATAACGTGCGAGAGGTGTGTGTGCCACTGAAGCGCTTGTCTGATATTTATATCGGCGGGCGTGGTCTTTTGCTTGTGAGGACGTACGAAAATGACAAATTGAGCATTCATCATAGTCGCATACCATTGCATCATGTCAACCATATGCGCATGAACTCATCTTAATGAAACAACCATGAAAAATTGGTCACATAACTCAATTTTCACAAAAGATGGAAAACCGGAAACAAAAATTGTGACAGATTTGTCAGGTTTCACGAAAATGGGCATAATTCTCTCATTACTCAACCAAATAAGGCAAATAAATACTTTTTGGAAAGCATGTAATGTGCAATACAACAATCTGCTAGGCTTATGTCCTGTGAAAATCTGGAACGTGGTCAGAAGTGGCCGCTACAGAGAGCTATTTCTGGATTTCCAGAATGTGCTCCAGTTCTGTCCCTGTAGAAGATTGAGCATATCTCTCAAACGACAAGTCGGAAAGAGCTGTTCTAGGCTGCGTTGGAAAGCTTAGGAAATTATCTACAACTTTAGTAACAATCCAAAAATTTAATTTGGCCCAGAACCAGGACTAATTGTCGAATTTCCAGAACCTGTCAAATCTGCCAACATCGGGTAGTGCTAGGTCTTGTGTAAAGAGCTTTGTTGCATGTTTTTGCAATCTTTTGCCATCCCTCACTCATGCTCTATTGCTTAGCATTTATTTTTTTGGATATTGAGTTTTGAATGGTGTCTTTTCAAAATTCTCTGACAGATGGCCCCCGGCAAGCTCATGTTGGACCGCGAGAACCTCGCGCGGCGTGTGCTCGAGTTGGAGCAGGAGCGCAATGCTCTGCAGGCCGCCCTCACCACCCGCAACGCCGAGCTTACTCCTCGCACCGCCGAGCTTGTTGAGCGCACCGCTGAGCTCGCCGAGCGCACCACCGAGGTTGCAACCCTCCGTGCGCAGCTCGAGTATAGTGAGGTGGAACGTTGGAACATCCACGAGCAGCTTCACGACGCCAACCTCACCCTTGAGGGCGATGAAGTAGCTGCACTGCAGGTCACGCTGAATGAGCATGAGGCGCAACTCGCCGCCATGAACGAGGAAAACTACAACCTCTCCGGGCAGGTTGACGCTCTTCTTGAGGAGAAGGGCGAGCTTGAGGATAGTCTCTTGGAGGCTCAGGGCGCTAGAGATGTTCTGGAGGGCAACCTCCATAACGTCCAGGCGACCATCGTGCAGCACAACGCCACCATAGAGCACCTCTAGGCTGCCAATAATGCCCTGCACACCATCCTTAATGGTGGACCTCCCGAGCCCCTTGAGATGATCCCACCCGTGGAGGACGTCGAGATGAGTGATGGTGAGGATGCTTCCGATGTTGAGGATGGAGCAGCACCGTCACCCATGAGGGATGACGACGACTATGACGGTGATAACGAGGAGTAGTTGTCAACGACAGGTGGTCGTAAGTCGTTGTATTCTAGGATTGTATCTCGTGGGCATGTAACCGTGTAAGGAAACTATCCGCGTGTTGTTAATTAAGCTCTCTTAAATTTGTGTTTGTGTATGGGTCGATTGTGATCTAACCTATGACCGTCTTGTATCGGATTTGTGGTTTCCCGTGTATCAAAAATTTCTATCATGTTGCTATGTATGTCGGAATGAATAGAATATGTGTATTGCCAATGCATTATGCCTATTTCGTCAATATTTCTTTCGTACATGCAATCTGAAATTTTTGGTCCCTTATGTCAAATGTTATGTTTTCTTGCCATTTTAGCTCTTGTTCTAACGAGCTAACACGAGATAATTTTTCATATATGACAGACGGTGAATACCCGCCATGGTGAAGCTTCCAGTAGTGAGCAAGGTGGAAGGGGCGAACAACCACCTAACCCTCCATCGATGACCCCGTTGGAGCAACTCGTGCACAACCAAAACGAGATGTTCCGCTAGTTCTTTGCAAGTCAAACCAATCAAGGACAAGGCCAGGGACCACCACCCCAAAGGCCGAGAAACTCCACTTATGCCGACTTTTGGGCAACTCAACCGCCCAAGTTTGGTGAAACGACCGATCCTTTGGAGGCGGATAACTTCCTCCGCATCATTGAGTCGAAGTTTGCTCTCCTAAATTGCACAACGAAGCAAAAGACCCTCTTTGTGGCGCAACAACTCCGTGGCTCCGCTAGTGCATGGTGGGCAAGTTTCACCGCCGCTCTTCCTGCCGGTCAACAAGTGACTTGGCCGGAGTTTTGTACCGCGTTTCGCGCGCACCACATCCCCGTTGGTCTCACAAATTGCAAGAGTTTCTCAACTTGAAGCAAGGCTCCAAAACCATGCAAGAGTATGCACGGAAGTTCAACTACTTGGCTCAATATGCTTGCTATCACGCCGACATGGATAAGAAAAAGAAGGATTGCTTCCGTTCGGGACTAAGCTCAAAATTGCAAGATCGCTTGGCTCAAGTCACCACCGGCACGTTCAATGATTTGATGACTGTCGCAATTGTCCAATAAGATGCTATCCATGCTCACCAAAAGGACAAGAAAAGGAATCGTGCCGTAGGAAATCCATCCAGCTCCGGTCCGCCCGAGTACAAGTTGGCCATCACTTCCTCGTCCGGACGAAGTTTCAGGCAGCATTAACGCCGACGGGGGTCATGCCAATTTGTGCCGCAGCACCACCACCACTCCCACGGTGGAAACCCGTAGCACAACACTTCTTCCCGCCCCACACAGCAGCAATTCCAAAGTGCTAGGCTCGGTCCTCAAGGTCCGTGCTTTAATTGTGGACATCCGGGTCATTTCACGTAACCCGGGCAACAATAACAACAACAATGGGTGCGGGAGTGGCAACAACAACCAAAACTGCAATGGGAATAATGGAAATGGAAATCGCAACCAATCATCCACTCCGAATGCTAAGAATGGCCGAGTCAACTATTCCACGGCCGAAGAGATTCAAGCGGGAGAACCGGTACTTTTGGGTATGTTTTCAGTCAATAAGCACTCCACTTTGGTTCTTTTTTATCCGGTGCAACTTATGATTTTGATTAACCAAGCATATGCAAAAACCCTACAACTCACTCCTACCGTTTTGGATATTCCTTACATTATCACATCACCTGGTGGAAAAATAAAAACAAACCTAGAGTTGAGGCAAGTACCCCAAAACCTAGAGCGGAAAGTATACCCCTCATCTCTCATAATTTTAGGAGGGCAAGGAATAGACATAATCCTAGGTATGAGATGGATGAAACTCCATAAAGCCATTTTGCACATCGATTTCCAAGAAGTTCACCTAAACTCACTCCATGGTTCGTCCATTCTTCGATTACCACATCAAAAATCTACCATCTTAAAGAAAAATGATTGAGGATATTTCCGTGGTATGTGAATTTCCCGATGTCTTTCCGGATGACTTACCGGGCATGCCACCCGATCGGGATGTTGAGTTTAAAATTGAGCTCCAACCCGGTACGGCACCAATTTCCCGAAGGCCGTACAAGATGGCTCCCAACGAGCTAGCGGTGCTAAAAGAGCAATTGAATGAGCTTATGGATAAAGGATATATTTGACCTAGTTCATCTCTCGTGGGGATTTCCCGCTCTCTTTGTGAAGAAGAAAGACAAGACGTTACGTCTATGTGTGGATTATCGCCCTCTCAATGAGGTAACTATCAAGAATAAATACCCGCTCCCTCGGATTGATATTCTCTTTGATCAATTAGTTGGTTCTAAGGTCTTCTCCAAGATTGATCTCGGTTTCGGTTATCACCATATCAAAATCCGAGCCGAAGATATCCCAAAAACTGCATTCTCTACGCGGTATGGTCTCTTTGAATATCTTGTCATGTCTTTTGGGCTTACAAATGCTCCGCCTCATTTCATGTACTTGATGAATTCGATTTTTATGCCCGAGTTGGATAAGTTTATTGTGGTCTTCATTAACGACATTCTTATTTATTTGAAGTCTTGAAGAGCATGCCGAACACCTTCGTATTGTTCTCCAACGGCTTCGTGATCATCAATTATATGCCAAATTTAGCAAGTGTGAATTTTGGTTGAAGCAAGTTCCTTTCTTGGGTCATATCATATCCGCGGAATGTATTGCCGTTGACCAAAGTAAAGTTGAAGAAGTGCTTACTTGGAAGTCACCAAGATCGGTGAAACAAATCCGAAGCTTTCTCGGTCTTGCCGGTTATTATCGGAAATTCATTCCCAATTTTTCAAGCATAGCCAAGCCTATGACAAAATTATTGGAGAAATATGCTAAATTTAAATGGAGCCGTGAATGTGAGGAAGCCTTCCAAACCCTCAAGAAGCGAGTTGACCACCACTCCGGTGTTAGCACGAGCCGACATCACCAAGCCGTTCGACGTGTATTGTGATGCGTCCGGCACCAGGTTAGGGTGGGTACTAATGCAAGAATGTCGTTTCATTGCCTATGCTTTCCGTCAACTTCGCAAGCACGAACAATACTATCCTACCCATAATTTGGAATTAGCCTCGGTTGTTCTTGCATTGAAAACTTGGAGGCATTATCTACTTGGAAATCTTATCAATCTCTACACCGATCATAGGTCTCAAATATATCTTCACCCAACAAGAATTGAATATGAGGCAACGTTGATGGTTGGAATTAATCAAGGATTATGAGTTGGAAATTCATTACCAATCGAGTAAAGCTAATGTGGTTGCAGAAACTTTGAGTTGCAAGGATCAATGCAACCATGTTACCGGTTGTTCTATGGAGAATTCGGAAATTTCAGATTTTAGTGCAGCAAGCCTTCGAGTTATTCCCTATGGATCATTGTATAATCTAGCTCTTGTTCCTACCCTTCGTGAGGAAATTATTGAGGCACAAAAGAAGGATGAAGGAATGGAGTTTATTCGGCAAAAGATAGAGAAAGATGAAGCCACGTGTTTCCAACAAGATGACGATGGTGTTTTATGGTTCAACCAACGTCTCGTTGTTCCGAAGGTTATGGCACTACGGAAGAAAATAATGGATGAGGCACATTTATCGAAATATTCCATACACCCCGGCAGAATTAAAATGTATCGTGGCCTAAGAGAAAAATTTTGGTGGACGCGCATGAAGCGTGAGATAGCACGGTATGTGGCCGAGTGCGATACTTGCCCACGGGTAAAGGCCGATCACTTGAGAAAAACCGGATTGTTAAATCCATTGAAGATTCCCATTTGGAAGTGGGAGGCCATTGCTATGGATTTTATCGTCGGATTGCCTCTCACATCAAAGAAGCATGATTCAATTTGGGTTATTGTGGATAGATTAACCAAATCCGTGCATTTCATCCCCGTCCATACTACCTACAATACCAAGAAGTATGCCGAGCTATACATCTCAAGTGTGCTATGTTTGCATGGTGTATCCAAAACCATCGTCTCCGATCGAGGTCTGCAATTTGTATCTCGCTTTTGGGAGCAATTGCATTCTTGTCTAGGTACCACTCTCATTAGAAGTTCCGCTTATCACCCTCAAAGGGATGGACAAACCGAAAGGTTGAATCAATGTTTGGAGGATATCTTGAGAGCATGTGCTATGGAAAATCGAGGAAATTGGGATGATTGCCTTCCATTCGCGGAATTCTCGTACAACAATAGCTATCAAGAGAGTTCGGGCATGTCACCGTTCGAAGCATTATATGGTCATTCTTGTCGTACACCTTTGAACTGGTCGGAAGCGGGCGAAAGAATTAATTTTCGTCCGGATCTGGTCACTCAAGCCGAAGAAAAGGTGTGACAAATTCAAGCCAACATGAAAGCCGCACAATCTTGCCAAATTAGCTATGCTAGCAAGAGGAGACGCCCATTGAAATTTGAGAAAGGAGATCATGTCTATCTTCGTGTCTCTCCGAACAAGGATGTATCTCGGTTTGGAATTAAAGGAAAGTTAGCACCCCGCTATATCGGACCCTATAAGATTGTGAAAAAGCATAGCGAGGTTCCTTACCGATTGCAATTATCGAAAAGTCCGGCTCGGGTGCACGAGTGTGTTCCATGTCTCGCAACTCAAGAAATGCTTGAAGCCTCCGATAGATGTGGTCATTTCCGACACCAAGCAACTAGAAGAAGACCTCTCCTATCCCGAATACCCCGTCCGGATTATCGATCAAAACGACCGTGTAACTTGCAATCGCACCATCACCTTCTATAAAGTGCAATGGAGTAATCACACCAAAGAAGAAGCGACTTGGTAACAAGAAGATTTTCTAGAGGAATTTTCCCGAGTTTCTCGCGTCACACAAATCGGTAATTTTCGCACTCCCTCTCCTTAATTAGTTACGATTCTCGGGAGGAGAATTTCTTTAAGGGAGGAGGGCTGTCACATCCCATGTCACTATTAGAGGCTAATGACTTGGTTAAGCACTAAAAATCACAATTAGCAAAAAACCCTAAGCAAACCACCAATAAATCAAATCAAGAAATTGAGAAAATATTAAACAAAGGGGAAAACCCTAGCTCTTAAGGAACTTCAATTTTCATAATAGTAACACCCCCATATTTTGTACCATCATGTTGTCCATGCAAAACCATGATTTTAGAGCATTTTTTCCAAATTTTTAACAAAGTTTGAAAAGCTCAAAAATTCAAATTCAAATTCAAAACAGACACCCTTTCTTGAATTCTTATTAAATTCTATGAGCAAAATTTGAACTGCGTGCCAAAAGGAAAAGTGTAACATTTGAAAATGGCCAGATTTTACCACAAAAATTTTGTTTCGATTTTACGAGCAGTAGAAGTCGAGTTTGTGAAACATTTGAAAACGGCCGGATTCAAAACCACAAAAATCGATTTGAGTTCTTGACCACCGGACAATGGCGCACATTGCCCGCCGGTCCGGCGATCCATGCTACCCAGCACACATGCACGCTCGCGCATCCCCTTTGCCATGCACCCTAGGCCCACGCCAACTGCCCCCGTACCCACCGGCCAACAGGAGTTGGCCGGATTGAATGGGCGGCGCCCTCCGGCCGACCACCTTTGTTGCCCCTTTTCTTCCCTAGGAAATGGCACAAGGGACAAGAGCGCATCGCAAACTCGCCTCAAGTCGTGCCCTCGCCTCCCTCTCCAGCTCGTAGCACCCCCTA
Source organism: Chloris gayana (assembly GCA_031894775.1). Lineage (NCBI taxonomy): Eukaryota > Viridiplantae > Streptophyta > Magnoliopsida > Poales > Poaceae > Chloris > Chloris gayana. Next base: position 171,166 of record JAUNZO010005163.1, read on the forward strand.
CCTCCCTCTCTCTCCGACCACGGGCGCAGCGGAGGAAATTTTGAGCCGCCGCCCGCCATGGCCGCCGCCGCGAGCCTCCCCGCAAAGGTAGCTCCTTCTCCCCTACTTCCTCTTCAATCAAGCGTGCAAGCCTCCTCCTCAATCTCCCTTAACGTTGTGTCCCCGCTCGTGCAGCCCCGCCACCATGAATTGGAGGAAGGAGGGCTGCCGCCGCCGTCGTCCCTCCGCCTACGTCGAGCTCACCCCTCCCGTTCGTACCAAGCTCCCTCCTCTCCACAACGCCCTTCCCCAAGGTGAGGCGGGCCTGTTGCCCCCAACCCCGGCCCCTCTCGTCCCTCGTACGCCGTGCACGGAAGTGCCAAGGGCGCCCCCGCCGCTGCGCTCGTGGCCGTCGGTGCTCCGGCCGTAGCCCGAGCCCATGTCCCCCCGTGCGTGTTCCCCGCATCGAGAGGCGCGCCCGGGGCCCCCTCCCGTCTTCTCTCCCCCACCGCAGCGCCTTGCGGCGTGAACGCCGGCAAGCTCACGCCACCTACAGTGGAGCCCGGCCGCACGCGCGCCCTGGATTCGTTCAAATGCCCGGTGGCAATTTCGTAGTTTAATCCGAACTTTAATCCATCTAGAAGAAAAATCATATCTCCCGATTTAAAAGCCCACAATTTGCAAACTAAAATTCGATTGAATCCTCAAAACATGTACTTTACAAAAAGTAACATGAGCTCCTGTAGTTTGGTCATTTATGTAATTTTCAAAAATGATTATGTTACAACCCTTGTAAACTAATTAAATTCATAACTATTTAAACAAAAATCCAATAAAAGTGAAACTTGGGAAACACATACATCTTGGTGCCCTTCAGCACTCGGCACAGGAAAATTGCATTTTCATTGCATATTTCTCAAGTTATTGCATTATTGGCATTTTCTATAATTAATTTCGCATTAATTATGTGTTAATTATTTTTGCATGAAACTTGGTACAATTGCTTTTCCTAGTCCTGCACACTTGCACAAAATTCCATGTTTAGTTTTGAGCACCGTAGATAATTATTTTACTGTCGTTTTGTTTAATTCAAATAATACAAATTTCAGCATATAGGTATATGAATTCATGCTCATATTTTGTATCCATTGCATGCTTATTGTCATGTTTAATGTTCATAATGTTGTTTAGCCCCTCGTGATAAGAAGTTCCACATGATTCCATGGTCATATGCTTATGACCCTTGCTTAAGTAGATTCTTTAATCACATTGCTTAATAACCCTCACATGCGATAATGAAAGCCATCTTATGCACTAAACTTATTTCACTCCCTTATGCTTTGCTCACCACCTTAAATCTGAACAATGGTGAATAATACACAGCACTCATGTCATTTTTCATAAACATTGTTATTCTCCATGTTGTGCTCATAGTTGTAGTTTATTTAACTCAATAGGAATGGCAAAATATGTGTATATGCAAGCCACCGCTCCTATGGAATTGAGTTTTACTTATTTATGCATATGGCATATGTACAAACAGCAAACATACATAATCATCACCATTAACCTTGTATTCTCGATACTTATGCATTGCATTTCATTCCATAGGTAACGACGTCACAATAATCTCGCCGGAAGAAGCCGTTGCCGATCTCCACGCTTGTGAAGCTAACACTAACTTCGATCACTCCCAAGGCAAGCCCCGGTGCATTCCCAATTATTTCAAAATGCTTTCTTTTATCACTATATCACGGATGTTGGATGTGCACTTACATTATAGGAATTGCTTGGAAATCCACTTGCATAAATTTCCCGTATGTCCTATGTAGAAGGTGTGTCAAACTCTCGTCGAAATGCTATGCCTATGCTAATGGAGTCAACGATAGGACTAAACACTCACATACTATTTATGCTACACTTGAATATGATAATTTGGCAAAAGTTGAGAACACCCCATTGTGACTCCGCGAACATGTTTGAGTTGTGTACCACTTGCATACCTTTCTTATGGGGATTGGTAAATCTATGTAGCTTGTGAATTGTAAAGTGGGTCGGATATCTCACCGACTCGGAGGTGATGTGTATGGCATGGTGGTTGCACGGGTTGAGGACCGTTGGAGAGTACACGGATTAAGCCTTGGGCACGTCGTTGAACGGGGTCGTAAGGGGACGTGTACTCGGGCGGTGGCCCCATGATTTACTTTATAAGAACTCGGGAACGGTGGCCATACGTGTTCTTAAATGATGTGTATGTCATGCATTTGGATCTTTCATGTCGGATTAATAATTTGATAATTATCGTTGTTCCTCTCGGTTAATGAGTACCACTTGTTACGAGCAGTTTGCAATGTTTAGTAAGATGGAATGATGTAAGATGCTTGCTGTTTTACATTCATAATCCATTGTATTGCAATTTCTTGTATTGCTTAGTATGCTCACTAAAGTTTCTTTTATGCAACAACCCTATTAATGTGGCTAATCATAAAAATGCAAACATAAGTAATTAGGGGCTGTTTTTATGCAAATACCAAGTGAACCCGATCAAACCCCATGCATCTAGGTGACAGTTTAGATGGCCAATTTGACGGGTAAGACTTGCGGAGTATGCTGGATACTCTCGCTTTGCCACTACATGTGTATTTTCGGGGTTCCCGTAAGCCGGGTATTGTGATTGTTGTGGTAAGGTTGTGTGGGATGGAGAGGAGCCTAAAGAGTGAACCATCGAGTGGGTTCCTAGCTCTTCGACCCACGAGGAGTGAGTCGTGGCCTAGGCCGACATGGTTCACATAAGCTATCTATGTATCGTCGTGTTATGTAACTTAAATTTGCGAATCTAATGTATCTTTTATTTGGAACTCAAGTTGTAATTCGAGACTTAATTATGTAAGCTTAGCAAATCGTGTATGTTTGTTATTGTGATGCTATGCATGGTTGCTTCGTCAACCATCACCCAAAGCGATCCGTACCATACTAATCTATCTTTCGGGATAGGGTTGTGACAATCCATCTCGTTGAGTCCAAGTTTTGGACTGCTCCACTACTCGCTGGAGAAGCAATTGAAGGAACCCTCGCTGGACACCAAGTTCTTTTATACACAGTAGCTAGGTTATTTTGATGAAATTTGTACAGATTCCATAATCTATTTAAATCATGTTTTCATCAAAATTTAAACATCACTCTTGCATCATATAGCTGTGGTGGTGAACGCGGTGACCGGCGAGGAGGAGCAAGACGCCACTATTGTTGGTGACCCAACTGTTTAGGGTCAAGAACAAGGCAAACACTGGTGCATAACTTAATTGTTTAAGTCTTTTATTTTCATCACTGTGATTGTAGGCTTGTACTATGCATTAGGTTTATAGGAGTTCGATGAAAACCCTAGCATGCAGTAGGACATTGTGTATCCATGCGCGATAAACCTACGTTAGTTGCTTGCTTAATTAAGGCGAGGATCCGTCGAGTGGTATGGAGACCACTTGTAGTATAGGATAATCACTTTCGAACACGATGCTGAATATTTGAGATGAGAACGGAATTTGGAGGCCGGACGAGCAACTTAGGTGGAAAGTGAAGGACTGAAAGAGTCTTCAAGGTGGTAGTCCTGTACTGTGCACACAAGGATCGTATCGTGTCCGGCCCATGTGGATAAGTTCGAACGTAATGCTTTGCATGCTGGAGTTTATGGGACCGATGAACCGACGTAGCGACGGATTACTATAAGGTTGGATGATTTCCCTACCCCCTTGGTTACTAGGTGGATTTTGGGAGGAGAGGAGGGAACACTCCACCCACGGATGACGTCCGGGACGGCATCGCGTTAGGGGACTCTTCTCGGGGCGGTAGGATCCTGACGACCTTATGGTGCCCGAGAGAAAGGTTGTCTCATGCGGCTTCGGGAAGCGCGTATGTGACGTGCGGACAGGTTTCTTCTACAGGATGTAAAATCAATTTGAATCGCTGCCCCTCACAGTAATGAGTCCCACTTGTCCCATCGAACGGAACGTAGTAAGAAGAGGAACTTATATGATGATGACAAATAATTTGATGTATTGTTTATTACTTGTTTGGAAACATTTAATGCTAGAGCTTAGTGCAAATTAAATTTAATCTTTGTTACAACTAAATGAACTACTAAAAGATGAAAGTACGGATCCATTGATAGGCTGGCTTAGTGCTTAAGTACCCAAGGACCGGTTACTTCGGAGATGGAATTCGAAAGTTTGGTTCTAGAAATGAGGGGTTTGACATAAATAGAGGTTGTAGAAGCCTGCTTTGATGAGATCCTGAGCAAAAACATCATCAAGCCAAGAAAGGTTCAATATGATGGCGAAGTGGTCGAGTGTTGCGTGCATGACATTATGCTTGAGGTCATCTTGTCCAAGTCTCTCGAGGAGAATTTTGTTACACCGGTGGGGAGCCAATACCGAGGGACCGCGTATGACAATGTTCGTCGCCTCTCCATCCAAGGTGATGAACCAAGGTCCTTTGTCCACGACATGGGTATGCGTCATGTCCGGTCTCTTACCACATTCCGCCACGAAGGTCATATCAAACTGCTCGATCGACTACTCGAGTTCATGCTGCTGAGAGTACTTGACTTAGAAAATTGCAAGAGCTTGCAAAACTACCATATGAAGCACATCTGCTAGCTGTTCCTACTCCGATTCTTAAACTTGAATCATACAAATGTCACTGTGCTACCAAGTCAGATTGGTGATTTGATACATTTACAAACACTTTTGTTAAACAGCACACTCATGGATGGGATCCCAGAATCGGTGATCAAGATGGAGAACCTCGAGAACATGGGCTTCTCTAACGGGCAAAAGTGGTGGAAATTCTTGAGACTGCCCTTAGGACTTCGAAAAATGAAGGCCCTAAACGGACTGTCGAGGTTAGAAATCCGTTTTTATGATGCTGACCTTGCCATAGAGATTGGTGACCTTGTGAAACTTCAAAAGCTCCCTCTATCCTTTGCATGTCTAGTAGTCGGCTGTAGATAGCCACCTTGACGGGTCGGTCTTGCTGAGCTTTAGTTGCCCGAGCTTTGCTCTATGTGGTTTTCGAAAACCAGGATGAGCGGGACGATGTTGGTGGAGACAGCGATCGGTAGGACCATTCCGTGAACGGAGGTCACTACACTTGGGAGTGGTGCGGTCCGGATGAGTAGATGGGTGATGTGCCGGCAAGGTGTTTTAGAGAAAAACACATGTCTCTATCGGATGGCCCGTTGTGTATCACCGTGAGAGCGATCGTATCTTATTTGTTTCCGTTGTACTATTATGTTTTCGAACTTAATTGCTTCTGCACCGATGCGACTCGATGTTATATTTGAATCAGGATGCATGTAAAAGACTTGTATCTTTATCTCCATTGTATTATGATTATGTTTGTATGTTGTAATAATCGGGCATCGCAGCGCGTGATGCCACCCAAGATGATAATGGTGATGGAATCGCTTCTTCGTGAGGCACGTCTATCACAATTAGCTGACGGGAGCCAAGGTATTTTCAAAAATTGATTTGCGCTCGGGTTATCACCAAATCAAGATCGGGGCTGAAAATGTGCCTAAGACCGACGTCTCTACACGGTATGGCCTGTATGAGTACTTGGTGATATCTTTTTGGTTGACTAATGCACTGGCACACTTTATGTATCTCATGAATTTTGAGTTCATGTCTTAGCTTGATAAGTTTGTGGTGGTATTCCTTGATGACATCCTTGTGTATTCCAATTCCGAGGAAGAGCACGTTGAGCACCTTCGCATTGTTCTTCGAGAGATTGACGGATCATCAGCTATATGCTAAATTCAGCAAGTGCGAGTTGTGGCTTAGGAAGGTTCCATTCATGGGTCATGTCATTTTCATAAAAGGGTATATTTGTTGATCCAAGCAAGGTACAAGATGTACTAAATTGGAAGGCTCCAAAGTCGGTGACGCAGATTGAATTCGAAGCTTCCCGGGATTGGCAGGTTATTATCGTCGGTGTTCCGGTCGGAGTATATCCTCCGAGCCACTCCTACTGCGGACGAGGAGCAGTCCTTTGGTGCGAAGGCGCGAGTTCTTGTCGATTTTGGTCACCGGCTCGACCTCCGAACACTAGGTGAATTTATCGATGGCGACATAGAGGTAGCGGTGACCTCCCGGGTCCGTCGAAATGGTCTTACAATGTCCAAACCCCATACTGCGAACGACCAAGATGCGGGAATGGTTTGTAGTGATAATTTCGGGTGGTGCGTCCGCTTCACGTGGAACCGGCATGCATGGCAATGTTTCACTAGCTTGATAGCGCACTCGAGGGTCGGCGACCGGTAGTAACCCTACTAAAAAGCTTTCCGGCCAACGTGCCGGAGGCTAGATGGCTTCCACACTCACCCTCGTGGATTGTAACGAGAATGTCATTACCTTCTTCCTGAGTGATTCATTTGAGGAGGACGCCGTTAGTGCCTTACCCGTAGAGTTGGCCGTCGACGAGGACATACCGTTTCGCTTGTCTTGCGTGCCATTCGACTTCTTCATCATCATCGGGAAGGTTGCTGTCACGTAGGTACTCTAGGATTTCTCCGATCCATGAGCGCGCTTGTGTGACCCCGGCAAGCTCGGCTCTGATCGCTCTTCGCGTGACGCGGAGCATTTTGGATAGCTCATGCTTTTTCATTTGCTCCGGCCTCGGGCGGGCACGGGGGTCCGGGTCGGGGACCCGGGTGGACGGCTTGTCAAGCTGCTCCAAGAAGGTTCCTGGTGGCGGGGACTACCGGGAGGAAGCAATTCTAGAGAGCTCGTCGGCAATAGTGTTGTCCTTTCATGGGACGTGGCGCGCCTCGATTCCGAGGAAGTGCCGCTCGAGGCGCCCGACCTCTTCGAGGTACGCGACCATCTATGGCTCGTGTGGTTGGTATGCTTTGTTTGTCCGGTTGACGATTAACCGTGAATTGCCCTTGTTGAGCGGTCGTTGGATGCCTAGACTTGCCGCTATACGGAACCCGGCTATGAGGCCCTCGTACTCAGCCATGTTGTTTGTTGCTATGAAGAGTTGGACAGCGTAACGCAGTTCGTCTCTTGTTGGGGAGTAAAGAACCACGCCGGCCCCTACACCCCGCAAGGTGAGGGATCCGTCGAACTACACCGTCCGGTAGTCTTTTGGGTCGTCTTCTTGCTAGACCTTGGTGCTTAGATCTTCGCGTGGTAGTTCCGGTGTGGACGTCCATTCCGAGACGAACTCGCCGGTGCTCGGCTCTTGAACACGTGGGTGCTTGAGGAAATTGAGATCGAATCTCGACAGCTCCGTATCCCATTTTGCTATGCGTCCGGTCGCCTCGCGGTTGCACAGGATTGTCTCCGGGGAGAAGGATGTCATGACGCGGATGGGGTGGCTCGAAAGTAGTGTCGCAGCTTCCTTGAGAAAGTGAGGAGGCCGTATAGCATCTTCTCCTATTGCGAGAATCTTGTTTTCGCGTCTCGCGGGACTTCACTAACAAAGTAAACATTACGTTGAACCTTCCGCACCGCTGTCTCCGCCACCTGGTAGAGGCCTCCGGCTCGGTTGGGGGTGGAGCCCCGAGTCGAACCCGGGGCCACCCATTGGCGAGGATGTTGTAACTTTGCCTCTTTTCGGGGGTTGCTTCCCTTCCGGTTCCGGTTCGTTCTGCTCGACAACCAGGGTCGCGCCGACGACTTGAGGCATTGTGGCGATGTAGACGAGTAACGGTTCATTTGGTTCCGGTGGACCCAGAGACCGGAGCCGAGGTGAGATATCATTTGAGCTCTTTTAGGGCATCGTCATCCTCGGTTGTCCACTTAAAGCGGTTGGTTTGCTTGAGTAACTTGAATAGCGGGAGAGCGTGTTCCCCGAGTCGGGCAATGAAGCGGCCAATGGCTGCATCTACCCGGTTAGCCGCTGCACTTCCTTGAGGCGGTTGGTGGGCGCATCTATTCGATGGCCTTTATTTTATCCGGGTTGACCTCGATCCCTCTATGCGATACTAGGAAGCCTAGTAACTTTATCGAAGAGGGATTCACTTTTCCTAGTTTTGACGACTATGTCATGCACGTATGCCTCCACGTTCCGACCGAGCCGAGAGTCGAGCGTGATTCTCATGGCGCGTTGGAATGTGGGACCTGCGTTTTTTGAGACCAAAAGTCATGCCGGCATAACAAAACCTCCCTGTGGGAGTCATAAAAGTAGTCTTTTCTTCATCCTCTTTGGCCATACAAATTTGATGGTACCCGGAGTACGCATCTAACATACACAAAAGCTCACACCCTGTTGTAGAGTCGACGACCGAGACGATGTGGGGGAGCGGCAACGGATCCTTGGGGCACGCCTTGTTGCGGATGGTGTAGTCCATGCACATTTGTAGCTTTCTGTTGCTTTTGGGAACGACCAACGAGTTGGCTAACCACGTGGGGTGTAGCACCTCTCGTATGAAGCTAATCGCAATGAAGTGCCCGATTTTGGACCTTATGAAGTCCTCTCGCTCCGGTGCCTCGTCTTCGGGCCTTTTGCTCGGACGGGTTTGGCGGTAGGGTCAACCTTCAACCGGTGCTCAATCACCTCCCTCGCATGCCCGGCATGTCGGCTGGCTACCATGCGAAGATGTCCGCGTTGGCCCCGAGAAAGGTGACGAGCTTGAGTTCCTATTTTGGGTTGATGCCGCCACCGATGGTGACGGTCTTTGAGCCCCCATCCCGGAGCGGCACGGGCTTGGTCGGGACCTCGTCCGAGGCCACGATGCGGGGGTGAGTGGAGGCTTCCCTGGAGCTTTCGGGTCGTTTAATTGACCCGGATCGGTCGTCGTCTCGGCTGCCAAGATATCGTCAACGCAAGCCACGGCCCGGGCGAAATCGGCCCGCTCGGTGATGATACTTTCAGCCCCGGGATCTTGACGGTGAGATAGGCGTAGTGTGCGGCGGTCTTGAATTTGTTGAGGCCAAGACTCCCAATGATGGCATTGTAGGCGCGGTTGATGTTCGATACGTCGAATACCAAGTGGTCGGTGCAGAAATTGGCTTTGGAGCCAACGTGACCGGGAGCGTGACCCTCCCGAGCGGTTGTACGCTGCCGGGAGCACCTTGGAAGGGTTCTCCGATGGGGTGTCGTTGAAGAGGCGCTCGGTGGGACGACGGCGCGGGTGGCGGTCGTGCTTGCGGACATGCGAGGTTAGAGGCGGAGTCACCCCTTGCTAGCGGGGCCCTCGCCTCCGTGCGGTTCTCCCCGGCCCTGCCCCGAGAGGTTGGACCGGGGTTTGTCCGCGTCCCTTGCCGCGCATGGCGGGGAGGAAGATCTGTCATGATCTCCTCGTCAACGAGCTCGGAGAACAAACCGAGGTTCGAAGGCTCGTTGCGTCGAGGTGAGGAGGCGTCGGCGCTTTGATGAGACATGTCCTAGTGATGTTCGAGAAAGGAGGTGGGGAAGATGTATCAAGATCTACCAACACTCCCTTACCCGGCACGTCAAATGTCGGTGTTAGGTTACCAATATATGGGAGTCGGCAGGACCGCCCTTTGTGAGAGGATCGGGAGCCACGGATCAAGGAAACTAATCCCTAAGGAACACACGGTGACACGCGATTTACCCAGGTTTGGCCGCCGTGAGGCGTAATACCCTGTGTCTTGCTTGTCCGGTGTGTATTGAGCTTAAAGGATTACAAGGGTTTCTTGAGTTCCGGGGTTCGAGACCTGTCTGTCTATTACATGGCCAGGGCTCCCCTTTTATAGTCCAAGGGAGGCGCTCTACGGTGTCTTTTGCCTAAATCTTCCACTTGTTGATCCGAATCCTTCGTCGATACGAGAATTGAAGGCGCGCCTTGCTCGATGTGGGATGTCGTGCGGCTCGTCCGGTGGCATGAGGCACGATGGGACCCGTAGTACAGGGCCCCCTCCTCGTGTTGCTCGTTTGTGGGGCAAGGCATAATTGCCTACCCGTTACACTCGTTTCCCCAAGCGTCGTGGCCCGGGACCGGACCGTGGCTGCCCTTGTGGGAGCGCCACGCGTCGCCTGCAGGAACCGAGGAGGGGAGTTAAGTTCCCTCTGTCTCGGTGGGTCCCACGGTCATGTCCCATGCCACGAGGGCACGCTAGGGTTTCGGGGTGCATCGTGTCGCCCGTAGACGGCGGCTTCTCTCGCACGCCCCGTCCTTGGTCGGGCCACATGGGACTGCCGTGCACGGTAGCTCGCTCTAGACGGGCCGCCTAAACCGGCCCACAGAGCGGTTATACGGACCCCGGTTCCCGAGTACACCGACAGCTGGGTTGGATCAAGGGCGAGATGGACCGGACCATTCAGCAACATCCGGACCATCGGGGCTTCGTATATGTAGATCGGTCGACACAAGTTTTGTATAGATCAATGTTTGAGATTCGCGCAAACTAGATGAACGTAACGATTTAGGCGGGTGGAGAAGAGAAGGGTGACTAGTGCTGCCACGTGTCTCCACGGGAGTGGAGCGGGTAGGATGGAGAGAGAAACTAATTGATTTTGAAACTCAAAACACCTTTTTCTTCGAAAGTGTAACTCCGTTTTTGAATCCGTTTGCACCACCGTATTATTCAGAATTAATTCTACAAAACAAGATCCAATATGAATATTTTTAAATGTTTTTTAAATCAAATTTTCGTCACTATATCAACATTTTGATTATGCTATGTCAACACTGTTGATATTCTATATCAACATTTTTCTGAAGGTTGATTTCATTTTGCTGAAATGTTGATCTGTATTTGTAAAAATATAGACACGATTTTGTAAAAGGTTGTAGGTGTCACGATAGTGGGAACTGATCTACAGTTGAGAATTATTGTACAAAGTGGCTCGCTAGCCCGTTGCTCCATGGGCCATGTGGGCCGATCGAGCATAGGACGTCTAATCTCAAAAAAAAAAAAAAAACCTAGTCAGTGGAGCGGCAGATGTGAACAAGCAGCAAACAAAATCACGCTCAGTCGCTCATCTCGGAGTTCCAAAGCCCGGCTTGGAGTAGAAGGAAGGAACAAAAAAAAACTCAGACTCAACGTTACGTACCGCTGCAGGCCTTAGCTATACTAAAGGTCGACTATAACTATCCAGCTCGACGTCTCGACAGGCTGGAACGAACACTGGACCGATCTCACCGAGGCATGGCGCTCGTCATGGAAACAGAAATGCCGTTTCGTTCGTTTCGGCTCCCTCCCGAGAGCTCGCTGATGCAATGCAAGCGTCGGCATGAGGCAACCGTACGCGTGAGAATTTGGATGAAACCACGTCGCTGGTCCAGACGAGCGCAACCGGCCTGCTCGTTGCGTTCCCTACTACTGCTGGCGCTGGCGATCAGCTGGTGCCTTAATTACTCACGGTGGCAATCAAAACATTCGGCCATGTGCTGTTTGAAGGCGATGGCAAGAGTCTGACTGGGCAGCGAGGGACCGCGGCAGATCAATCGGGTACGACCAGACGAGATGTGCGGCTCATGGCAAATGAGATTGACGCGAAATTAAAGCTAACTCGGCTCATTAGTTGCAAGTTTGCAAAGCGGGACAAATCTGAGATCGACGGACGGTGCATCAACGTAACTGATGTGTGGTTTCGTCACCTTCCCCGGCGGCGTCAAAAAGGTGCCAACGCCGCGACAAGTCTCTCGTGATCCATCCCCTATCGGGATCCGGATCGTGCCGCCAGCTGGCTGCCTCCGACACGGTTCGCGTCCCTCGCCAAGACCCGGCCAGCATCCAGGTTGATCGGGTGCGCCGCGGCCGAGAACACCAATTCCGCGTCGCGCGTTCCTGTTGCCATTGCAACGGACCGATCTGGAAAGACGAGGGAAACGTTTGCACCGACGACTGCAGTATATAGCTCGAATAATTGCCGAGCGGGCCATGGTAGAAAAAAACTGCATGTGCGTGCAAACCGTAGGATTCGATCGTGACCCGTGATTGAGAACTGTGCAAGTTCAGTTCGACGCATGGAAGTACTCCCTTTTACTAAGTAGTATTAGCAGTATAGTTTGCCAAAGGACTCCCACTGACAGCGCTCAATTTAAAACTAAGTGAATGAGCACAGTTGCCGACGACCTATCAGATAATCCAAATCAAAACTGTGGGAGCTAGCGGTTGGCATCGATCGATCCTGTTCTTAGAAACAGTATCTAGCTACCGTTCAGCTGCAGTCTTTTTTTTTTTTTGAGTCGAAACCGTTCAGCTGCAGTCAGTCAGTTTGAGTCAGGCCTCCGAGCGAGCGAGCTCACGAGACGACGGGAAGTGCTCATCCTGTCCTCGCCCGTCCTTGTCTCTTGCCGCGTTCCCTTCATGGCTGCACGCTGCATATTTTTCAGCACTCCCGTCCTATCTCCCTGGACTCGACTGGGATGCCAAATCTGCCAAATATCGTCTGTCTAACCCATGACTTTTTGCTGACACTCGCAATTTATAATCGGCGGACAACATGTCAAGTGCTCGGGCACAGGGTGCTGCGTGAGCTCCACGTAAATATACGCTTTGCGTTGAATCATTTGTGGCGTAAGACAGTGCAAGAGACAAATAATCCACACATAAAGTGCATTGGATCAATGTTCAACAGTATATGTACGTATTTCCCTCTGTCGTTCATATTGCTCAGCAACAACGACTGCTTAGTGTTACACATGCAAGTCGTAGCAAAGAGTGCAAATGCTTTCAGTTACTTTGTTCACTGGCTTGGCTTCATTTACTGTTTTTACATTGATACCATCAAAGGTTTAAAAGAAATAAACTGAGCAGTCTAGTTCGTACAATACGATTTTGATGTAGAATCTTTCATCATAAACATTCAGAATCAGAAAATTTATACTCGATATATATTGCACCAGCATTCTAAGTCTTTGTTGCAGAAATTTGATGCAAAGGATAAATGCAGTAACAACAACGTATTTTTGGTTAAACCGTCACTCTTAAATCATTAAGACCTAAAATATGGGTAAACAAACTATGCATAGTGCTAACAAATATGTGGCTCTAACCTTATATTATTGCTTAGTTAAACTCTCTCTCTCTCTCTCTCTCTCTCTCTCTCTCTCTCTCTCTCTCTCTAACCCTATTATTGCTTAGATAAACTCTCCCTCTCTCTCCTATATTTCCTAATTTACACTTTCTCTCTAGTACACAATACAAGACAATCAAATATTTTCACTTTGTGAGTTGTGACCCATATACTTTTCATAGAGCAGCCGTTTAGTTACTTTGGACATGCTAGCCAATTAATGATCTATGAGAAATAAAGTCAACCTAGCAAATTTTAGTCTCTGGTAAATTAAAACATTTGACATATGCATATATGAAAAAATTTGCAGTGCAATGTTCCCATAAAAGACCGGTGGGAGTACTTGAACTTGAATTGTGCTTATACAATGTCTTTGTTGAAACAAACTGAACATAGCAGAGTCTATGCATATGGACCCAAAGAGACACTCGCATTGTGTCGTGGCGCAGGGGATGACAGGCCCGATAAGGTGAAGCACAACTTGGCGTCTAGCAACCAAGGGCGTTGCCTGCGTCGCTCCGTCCCTGTCGTGAGTACTCGTCATCTCCCTTTTACGCGCATGCCTTTGCCGTAGACAGTGAAAGATGTGAACGGCGACGCGACACGAGTGACGCTTATACCGAGTTAATTTGCCCCCGGGTAGTATCGCCCTCGTCCCGATCTTCCTTTTGACCGATCCACGGGGCAAAGGAATCTGCCGTGGATCGCAACATGCGATGGGTCCCCGAGGCAGGGCATTGACCGTTCGGTCGCCGTTGCTGCGTCGCGCGTGCGGTTCTTGTATAGCTCGACGACGAGCAGGTACCCGTTGTGGTGCTGGCGGGTTGGGATGGCACGCGGCTGGATAACAAGGACGTGAAACTGAACCTCCTTCACTGACCAGTTGATGCCCGTTTCTGCGCACCTCGACGGTTGACCAAGTGGGAAGAAGCAGTTGTTCGCTGGAAATACCTGCGTTCCGACGCCCGTGCACTGCACAGCTGTAGTAAAAGTAGTTGCCAAGCAGCACAGTAATCCGGATGGATGCATTACCTTATTGTCATCGTAGAGTTTCAGATTCAGTCATTCACGATGAACCAAGCTCTCGGTTCCCCGCCGCTCCCGTATCCTCTGCTGTCTGTAGCTGCGTTGGAGCCGTGTCCGCACGCTGCGTTTCTTTCACTGGCCTCATATCTCATCCACCCTGCCGGGCATCAATGCCATTGCTGCCAACATCATCTATCTAACCCATGACTTTTGCTGGGCGAGCCAACACAGATGCTCGGTCGGTTGCAGTGTCCACCGACGTCAGCGTTGAAATGCTTGCCGCATGAGCCAGCGCAAGAGACGAATCCAGATGTAAAGTGCACCCTAAGTCGCCGTCGTATTTGCCATCTCTGTGTTCACCGGTTGTTTTACTCCCACTTCTCGTACGGGACTTTGCATGTTGTACAAGTATTAAGTATATACTCAGGATAATGTGGGTAGTCAGAGTTCTGAAAGATGCTAGTCAAATGTTGACAAGTCACGACGCGTTACCGGCGATCCATATTTCGGTCAACAATACAGCGGTGCAGCTGGCATTAATTCTGCAATATGTTTGAATTAAATCACATTTCAATGTGTGAAACATACCTTGTGAATGTTGTTTATTACCTGGTTTTTTATATAATTGTTGTTTATAATTACCTGTTAAGAATGCGTCGTCTGCAGATAACAAATGCCTATTACAAGGACAACACCTCCGTTTTCTTTTACTACTTCTCAGCTTCCTTGTATGACTCTCTGCCTCAGATAATCTGCATCGAAATTTCCAAGGGGCAGCATCTGCAGAACAAGCGGTTTATCAGCAATTCAGTTCATACAGTGTGGCACGGAATTAGCATGAAGGAAAATTTAACATGATATGTTTCGTGGGTCTTCTGAACGGACTTATTATCCTTTGCTGTATTAAGTTAGAGCAAAGGACAAATCCAGCAAGACAGACTAGAGAAACGGCTAGCTACTACTTTGTTCAGCATTGAGTTCTTAAATAATGATACGGCCAAATAATTTTGTTTCCCAGATCCATCAGTTCATACCAGCAAGGTCGCAATCAATTTGGCATGTTTTCATAGGACAAAAGAACCAATCCTGCAATCGACGGCGTATGTCAACCTTGTGATCGCTGTCGAGATCACGCAACAAGGTTTGACGTCGCTACTTCTGTCCTGTACCTGATGTGCATTGCAACATACCGTCCTTTTATATTGAGTGCACACTTGATATTCCTTTTTGAGCTGACCGCGAACGGATATGTATGAAGTTTGCATGGGAGGCAAACTAATCTTCAATCAAGACATGTCCTTTTCTCTGTTTGGCCATGGGAAATACTGTAATAGGTATGCATGAATTATGCAACGAAGTTTTTCCTTCAAAGAAGAAGAGCAGCACACGAAAGTCATGGGAGTGTCAGCATGACTTGCTTGCTGGATCATCATCTACCGCGTTCAGGGAGGAATGTCTAATCTGAAACCTTTAGCATTTTCTTCAGAAACGGCCAGCCAACCTAATTGTTCAGTCAAAGTGTCAATCTAATTTGTTCAGTTTCTGTCAAACCATAAAGTAACTAAACAATGTAGCAACTTTGTGTGAACAATATAAGACGATCATCCTGTTCAAATTAACAAGATAACAACATTCAGAATAAATTCTTTTCTGCGAGAAGAGACTAATTGTTGTTGGTTCGTCTTCATTTTCCCTGTAACTAGTTCAGGTATCGTACTCTCAAAGACCCTTTTTGTTCAATATGGCACGGCCCCAAGAATCTTTCGAGTACCAAACTCTGCTGATAATTCTGCGTCCGGCAATGTGCCGTCACTGTTGTTGTATCCCCAAAGCGTGGACAACACCTGCCCATGCTTCTGCTGCTGCTTCTCATATGCGCAACAGTAACCATACGGAAACGACATCAGAGCCTTGCACTCCGTCATGGCTGCCGCTGAAAATGGCTTATTAGTTATATATAGAAAAGAAGCTTCTCCTTTTTCGGTAAATGGTACAAGCGTAGAAGAAAAATGAGCATATATACTTGGAGTAGGAAACTACGTACTAACTGTGCGTTTAATTCAGTCCCTGCATCTCTACCAGAAACAATCATCAATTCGAGAGCCGTAACCATTTCGTATCTCTTCAACCACCAGGAAACTTACCAACTTGGATGACCCTACTAGTAGATTCTTCTGATCAACCCAAAAAGTCTTTGCGGTTAAGCCGTCGCTGTCTGACCGCAGCTGAATCCATGCAAGAACACTCGGACGATCCAAGCAATGGGGGCGCGCGTACGGCTCAGCGAGCGACACACAAAGGGAAAGCGTCACATGGAAACAACAGTACGATCACTTGGGATATCTGGACAAAACCAAGCAGGGTTGAGTGATCTTCAGGTTGATTTGCTGCTCACGCATCCGTCGCATCGAAGGAATCAATCAAGCGTCTGTTTGGAAACAGCGGGTTAAAGGTTAAAACAACCTGAAGAATCGAGCTTGGGAGTGGCTGCTTTTTGGCTGATTGGTACAAGTAGTTAGGATCAATCAGCAGGTTGGTGCCTATTAGCTTGTCGTGGCACGTGTGTATGGGCCTAATTCATGTGCGCTATTATCTAGTACTAGATCGATCGATCATCTATCAGTGCCTCAACTTTCTCCTGCTAATCGAGAGGGCAATGGAAATATGAGACGGAATTTTTTCGCAAAATAGTTGCACGCCTTTTATAATGTGAAGATGAAAATAACCTTGGTATGGTGGTGGCTTTATCAGAATCTCTGAGCGTGTTTCGTGGATCGGGATCCTCTACATTAGCCCCTATTGGCAGTTATAAATGTAGAGAAGGTCTTTTTGGCATTAGCCCACATCTCGGCCTTTCATTCCGAAGCTAACGGCTAAGATAGTTGGTAACTGTTTCGCCCGACGGATCCCCTACCACACGTCCCTATTCTTCCTCTCCAATGCCGATTTTACAAGGCTGCAGATCGATGCTTCACCAGTCGACTCCATCCACAGTCTGCCGCGCGCGTGCCTCCTAGGCAGAGCAAGGTAGGGTCAGCTGTATGTAGGATTCCCTGGCCTTGGATATTTCCTTGCCTGCAACGGCACAGTGCAAGGTAGTTTGATGCTAGACCGGGCGCACATCGATCCGATTCAGCCATAAATTCATCCTAGTCAAGGCTAAAATGTTTGGTGGTACAACTCAAATTCGTCAATATATGATTTGATTTTCCTGTTCTACCTTTCTTGGATGGATTCTCTTTCTCATAGCTAGATGTTTTTCTGAGTCAATTGAAACATGGAGTTCCGGGAGGAGGTTGCAATTGCAACACTTCTTGCAAGACGTAGTAGTCCTCTTAATGAAACACCTCCAGCTCCAGGGGATCTGCAAACAAAGTTGTGTTGACGCCGGATGCTTTGATAAAACTCTCAGATTAGGAGCTCGTTTTAGAGACAGATTGGAGCTCAGTGGATCAGAGTGGAGTTGGTGTTCGGGAAGACAAGGTGGAGAAGAAAGAGGCATGGCCGTTCGTTTGGGAATCAAACGCTCAGATGTGAGCTAAGACTACCCGCACCGGGTACTGGAGCCACCCGTTACCCGGTACTGAAGGAGCCACGTAGGCCAGAACCTGCTGCACCGACATACTAGGAGCGGTCCGCTACCCAAGCGCACGGCTGCCCATCCGGTATTCCCGGGGTGTCGGAAGGGTGTCGGAGGTGGTGCGCTACGAAGGAACGTGGCGCGGGCCCCACGTGCCGACGGTTGGTCCGCACGCATGGCCGGAAGGGGAGAGAGACGAGGATGGCCGAGAAGGGGAGAGAGAAGCTCGTCGCCGTCCGCCACAGGACGCCCATCCACGCGCTCGCACCCATCCGTGGAACGGCGACGGCTTCATCGGCCACCATCGCGGCCGCCCGACCCGCGCCGCCCCGCACCACGCGCCGCCGGATCCCGCCGGAGGGAGGAGGGGCGAGGCCGGATCTGCGCGACGGCGGACGGATCCGCAGCCTTGCAGCCCGGCAGCGGCAAGCGCAGGAGAGGAGCTCGTCCCCGCGAGGGCCCTTCTCCATGGACGCCGGATCCGCGGAGGAGGACGAGCGACGCACCGGATCCGTGCACCGGCGGCCGGATCCGCGCCCCGGCGACGACGCGCGGGGGTAAGGAGGAGCGGCGCGGCGGTGACGGCGCGTGGGGGAGGAGGACGGGTGACGGCGCTGAAAGTTGCCTAGAGGGGGGGTGAATAGGCAATTTAAAATAATTCTCGAAAAACACAATACTAAACAAGCGATCAAACCGGAAAGGACGGAACTTCCGTCACGCACGGAACTTCCGTCACCGACGGAACTTCCGTTCCTCCTAGGGTAAACAAGGAATCTAAAGAGATGAGATGGAAATCTCACAAATATGGTTGAATACAATCCTTCCTTGATCGATGACAAGTGTTCCTCCTGCAGGAAAATTAAATCCACACACCACACACGTAGACCGGCCACAAACTTTCTCGAGAGAAACAAGAACAAGGAAACACAAACAAGAACAACTCAAGGGAGACACAAGGTTTGTTGACCGAAGTTCGGACCCCTCACAAAGAGGTTCCTACGTCTCCGTTGAGGAGTTCACAAAGAGTCGGGTTTCTTTCAACCCTAATCCTCCCAAGCAACCACAAAGGTCAAACTTGGTTTCTTTCTTTTTCTTCTTGGTTGATTCCTTTCCTTTCGGAGGCGAATCACAACCTTCACAAACTTCCTTTGACTCACCACAATCTTGGGAGCTCAAAGATGACACCTAGCCAATCTAGGAGACCAAGTCTCCAAGAGTAACAAGTGAAGTAGGGTTTGCTTGCTAAGGGAAGATGTGCTCAAGGTTGGGATGATGCTTGTCAAGCTTGGATTTGATTATGGGCTCTCACAAATGGTTTTGAATCACAAGGGAGATGCGAGAGAGATGAGAGCAAGAGCTTGAGTGAGATGGGAGTGTTCAAAAAGCACCAGACAAACTTGCTCACGGGTTGGTCAAAGCTATATATAGGAAGAGGCCAAAAAGAGCCGTTGGGAAGTGTGAAAAGGTGGTTTGACGGAACTTCCGTGAGATTTGACCTAGGGCACGAACAAGGCTAGACGGAACATGGAAGTTCCGTCCTACACTCTCTGGAGATAACCGACGGAACTTCCGTGGAGACTTAGCTTGTTCACAACTTCCAAGGACGGAACTTGCAAGTTCCGTCCCGCACTCTCTGGAACCACTTGGTAATTGACGAAGTTCCGTGAGAGGTCACGGAACTTCCGTGAGTTCTGGTTTTTGTGGTTTGGTTTCTTTTGAACTTTTGGTGGATTTGATTTTATTCAAGCTTGTGTATGAAACAAAGAGCACATATTCCCTGCAATAAAGACTAATCCACCCCTCTTTATAGTTTTGGCATGTCTAGACTCAAGGGAATAAAAAACTAAGAGACACGCTCTTGAGTCCATCTTTCAACTTCTTGTATGAGGGGCTATCAGTCACATAATGTGGGTTAAACAATTAAGATACCCTGCACATTAGCTCAATTAACTCATTAGTCATTTTAATTGTTTGTCATTTGTCACCAAAACCCACTAGGGTGCCTAGCTGCATCTTCAATCTCCCCTTTTTGGTGATTGATGACAAACAATTAAAGGATATAGAGAGATCCAAACGAAATAAAGACAAACAACCAAAATATAGCGGAGCTCCCCTAAAGAGATTCATGGATCACACAAACATGTGAGAGAGCTTCCCATATATTTGGTACTTGTGGGGTGCCTAGCAACAAAGTGCTCAAGTGCCAAGTAAGAGTGTACAAAGAAGAACGCAATAAAAGAGCGCAAGCGGCACACCACATAAAGCAAGCCACAAATATCGACATAAGCAATTTACACACATTAAAGCGATAGGCATCCACCATTCAACATTCAAGCACATAGTTTTGCAACGAATAAAACTAGCCCTATTACAATAGAGCAAACACATAGACCACATAGTCTTATACAACTTAGTTCCCATTAGTTCCAATCACTAAAGAAAAGATCTTATACAACTTAGTTCCCATTAGTTCCAATCACTAAAGAAAAGATCGATAACAAGTAGATAAGGTGAGATAAAAAGAGGAAAGAAAAAAAAAGAAAAAGAGAAAAAATAAAAAAAACTATTATTATTTAATTAAAAACTTGATTGTTAAACTATTGTAAAAGAGAAAGAAATGAAAAAAAGAGGATGAAAGATGAAATGAGATGGTAGTTGGTGATGGTTGATTAAACTATTGGATAGTTGATATAAAGGATGGATATAGAGTATGAACGGGTGCAGCAAAACTGGATATAAAAAAGAGAATCTTGCCGACTAGGATGGAATATGCCTTTTAGAGGATGAGAATAGAGTATGACGAGTGCGGATAGTCCGATGCTCAAAAGGTGACTCTCTGCATTGAGTACTACGATGGATTGAGGTCCTCTCGCATTAGTACAGTTTCAGTAGTAGGCACGCCGCCGCTCGGGCACGATCTCACAGCCTCAGGAGCGCCATGCCTACCTCTCGCAGATTTGCCAGGGCAAAGACCAAACAGGCCCTATGTGGTTTGTGATAAGACTATCTGCACTCGTGGTACTCTATTTCCATCCTCTAAAAGGAACATTTCGTCCTAGTCAGCAAGATTCTTTCCTCTATATCCAATTTTGCTGCATCCATTCATACTCTATATCCATTCTCTATATCAACTACCCAATATTTTATTCAACTATCTCCAACTACCATCTTTTTTCATCTCCTTTTATCTTTTCTTTTATTTCTATTCTCTCCTCCTCTTTTCTTTTTCTTTTCTTTTTTCACTTCTTTTCATTTTACAATAGTTTAGCAACTATTTTTAATTAAATAATGTTTATTCCCTTGCCTTTTTCCTTTTTTTCCCTCCCTTTTTCTCTTTTTCCTTTTTTCTTTTCCCCTTTCCCTTCTTCTCCCTCCCCTCCTTCTCTCATGCTTCTCCCCGCCTCCCCCTCGCGCACATCGTCGCTCGGCCCCGACCCTCTCCCGCTTCGCTCGAGCGGAGGTGCGGACGGCTGCCCTCTCCCCGGCGGCCCTCTTCCTCGCCGCTCCGCTCCGCAGTCGGCGCCGCCTCCACCGGCGGAGGAGCAGGAGAGCTCCGGCCCGCCACCTCCCGCTCCGCTCCGCTCCCAATCGGCGCCGCCGGCCCGGCCCCGCCCGCACCGCCCCTCGGCCGGCGCCGCCTCCACCGTGCCGCGCGCGGGCTGCCGCGGCTCGCCACCACAGCGGCTCCTCCCACCGGATGCGGTGGCGGCGCGGGCTTGGGCGTGGGCCTCGAGCTCTCCGGCGGCTCCGTCGAGGTGGATCTCCACCCGTGCACACTCGAGGAAGGCGGGATCCACGCGCGGTGCGAAGAGAGGGCAGCAGCGGCGGCGAGGATGGTGCTTGTGACCGGCGGGGCGGGCTACACCAGCGGATCTCCGGCCATCCGTACCGAGCTCATCGTGCGCAGGCTTGTGCTCCATCGAGACGGATCCGCGCAGCATCATCCCTCTCGGCTTAACCCACTCCGGCAAGGGATGGCTCACAGGTAGTTGGGAAGGCGCGCGAGTGTGTAGGTCCTGCGCCACGTCGGTCGGTTCCGTTCCTCGCTATACCGTCAGATTTGCCGGAACCGGGGACATCCGCAAGGGTAGCGGATGGGTTACCGTCCCTTGGTGCAGCGATTTTTTCTGTATCGCGGTACTGAAGGGACGGTTACCGTTCCTCGGTGCGGTCAGTCTAATAAACCCGGTGTCCAACAACACAGGAAGCTGCAGTTAACGTTGACCCACAGTGCCTTGCTTGTTTTTTTTTTTTTCCTTTGGCAAACCTTCTATATCCTGTAGATTTCAAGTGCTGCAGCAGGTCAGTATTTGTTATACCCAGTCCAATAGGCACGTACGAACGCAGACACCTTTCTTGCAACGTCATTTTGCTTCCGGAAAGTAGTATTAATTTACACCCGAAAAAGAACACTTTGCAATTGTTCATGCGTCGATCCCGTTGACCTTTGTCTCAAAAGTGTGTTATCCATCCAGGTTTTATATACGCATCAGCTCGCTCTCGTTTCGGTGTCATATGCATGCGCCCGTGATTGAATATGGGTCTTGTTTATATGATATATATGTCTGGTGCTATTAGGTTTGACCAAAGTGTCAAACACACTAGCACGCTAAACAAGTATCTTCAGGAAAGGCCCAGCGCTTAAACTATTTATCTATAGGCGCATAAAGGGAGCAATGATGCTGCTAGCTAGCCCAACCATTCGAAAGTACACGATAATGGTCTAGATGCCGGATTATATAATAAACAGGGCTAAGGGAGGGAGGTAGAGAAGAGGATTAGCTTACCAAACGATATAAGCAATTTTTATTTAGGAAATATACTATGCTGCAAAATGAAGAAGAATTCTAGTGAGTGTGGGCAGGTATATATGCCTGAATATGTCCAAAAAAAATTCATTATCTTTATATATGTTATCTTAGACTTAGTTTTTACAATAACTTAAACAATGATAGTATTGGCCTTCATTTGTCTTCGTAATGACTTCCAAAATACAACAGTAGTATTGGGCTGTGTACACAGAATACTAGTACCTTTCCCCTTGCAAAAAAAATACTAGTACCTTTTTTTAGTTTATGAAAAATAATAGATGTCATTTTATTAGGAAAACCCAAAGCATGAGTCAGCAGACGGTCAAAGCTAAACAAGAAATGTGTGTCTTGCGTTGACTCCTTTTGCAGCGTACTACTAGCTCAATATAAGTGTAAATTTTTTTTCAAATATTGCATGGCAGGTTCGATCGCCGTGACCATTGTATGACGACTTTGAGGCAGAAAACAACAAGAGTCACAAGACCATTGTCTTGCGTTGATAGTTGTCATCACCAAGGAGGATTTGGCTTTGATATATGTAACTCAACTATTGGAAGACTTTTTCGTTTCGGGTAACTATTGGAAGAATTAGGGGTCACAAGACAACAAAAGTTGCATGGAACTAGTTTATACGTAGGCTACATATGTAGAGGGCAAATCCCTAGCTGAGTTGGTGGGTTAGCAGCGCATCCAAAATTTTAAATTTGGCGAGAAATCGTAGCAGCTGGAGAAGGACGCTATCTGCCGGGTTCGGTGACCCAACTCCAATGGCAGTTACTCCCTCCCTCCAGAAATATAAGAATTTGTTGACTTTTAGACCCTCCGTTTGACCATTTGTCTTATTCAAAATATTTATGCAAATATAAAAATAAAGAAGTCATACTTAAAATATGTCTAAGAATAAATTAAATTATAACAAAATAAATAAATACATTATAATTTTTTGAATAAGACGAATGGTCAAATGTGATCTCTAAAAGTCAACAAATGCTTATATTTGGAGGTAGTAATTTGCAAATTAATTTGCACGATAGTCTACACTGTACCATAGAAAGAGGATGCCTCCGCAGGGTCCACATGTCAGTGACAGGTTGTCGCTGCAGACATCTGTGTACCTGCTGTAGCGAGGGATTGAATTGACTTTGAGACTGCTATAATATGATTAATAATACCAGGGATTTGATGTCGTTTGGATCAACACCGTACCGTCTCTGTAACAAAACCAAGGGCCTAGTACTACATGATTGCTGTAGTCATTCGCTGGTACGGAACACCTTGACAACTAACCTCCAGCAAATCCCTTTGAGACACTGCTGCATCAACAGGAAATGACACCTTGGATCGAGAAAGATAGTCATATGCTAGGATCAGAGCAGTACCTAAAATTCCTTCGCCCCTAGATCCCTTACGTACTGGTACCAGGTTTATAATCGAATTGCGTCATGGAGAAAAAGGCCTAAAAGCGTGGAAACTTTCGAGTGAACGACAGGAACTCACAGCAGCGCGTTGTGTTTCGTTTCCACGAGCCAAATTTTGCAATTCGTTATGTAGTAGTCCTTCTCTTTTGCTCTTTTTCCCTACTTTTGCTGTTGCATCTTTAATCATGTTGTAATGATATTGCTGACACTGCTTTCCATAGTGCTGTGCGATGCATGGTGTCTTTTTCGATTGTTCTTTTGTTACTTCTCTTTTGGTAACTTTTGATGGCCAGGGGAGGGACCAGGATTGTAGTTTCAGTTAATTAGCAGAGGAAATATGGCAGAAAAAACAAAGGTAAGAAACATGCTACATTTCTCGTCCTTATAAGGGCATTGTACAAAGGAGAACCTATTGTGGTCTCTTGGGCATATGTATCGAAACAAAGAGACATAAAACAACTTTAGTCATACAAAGGAGAGACTCTACATGCTGTCTTTTAATTAAATACATGTTATTAATGATTATATGACATAAGTCATATCTTCACTTGTACAACGGTGCTCGAGTTGTCTCTTACATCGGAACACGTGATAGAGACCGTCTCTTCGTCAAGAGCCCACCCAGCTGTCTCTTCAAGGGTTAGAGGTGCTATTTGTAAAAATACACTGCCACATCAGCTCAAGAGTCCACTCATTTATTACCTTTGTACATGCCCTAATTACCAAAAAAAAAAAAAAAAAGGGTTAACATATTGCACGTCTTCAGTAGCTCCAAATAAGGACGGAGCACGGTGCACATGCATTGCATCATGTGGATCGATAGCCAACTTTTTTTATATATAAAAAGGATCGCCGACGTTGGTTGCACAACGGAGTCCGATGGTTGTACAGTAGTGCGTATTTGCGGGAAAAAGGAAGGAGGAATAGTAGGACAAAAAAGCGGGGGCCACGGCGTCAGCGACAAGTCGAAAACTCGGCGCTTCGTGTCGGATCACAGCTTGACCGCCCGACCCCACGCACGCCCGCCAGTCCCGTCGAAACCCGTCGCGTCACCTTTCCAGACGGCTGTCGTCGGCCGGGGCCAAACTATGGAAACAAGTTTTGAATCTTCTAGTTAACCCCAAAAAAAAGCATCTAGACATAAATTTCTATGTTATTTGTAAAATGTAAATAGAGACAAGAAGTCGAGATTTTAGAATACCATACGACTAAAACTGAGTTTTGCACAAAATGTGTCTTGTG
Source organism: Chloris gayana (assembly GCA_031894775.1). Lineage (NCBI taxonomy): Eukaryota > Viridiplantae > Streptophyta > Magnoliopsida > Poales > Poaceae > Chloris > Chloris gayana. Next base: position 196,209 of record JAUNZO010005163.1, read on the forward strand.
ACACCACATTTTGTACTTTTTTTGGCCATGGACGATGCTATGGCTTCAGCATGCCGTGAAGGGATGGCCAGGGCGCAGGCGAACCAAGCATGGTGGCTGCCGCTGTACTGTGTACAGTGTACTGTACGTGCATGCCATGCGAAATGCCAGCTTCACACGTCGTCGCGATCAGGTCAGGCTTTCTGTCTGAATCCTGCGACGTTGCGAAGACAGGAGGAGGGCAAGCCACCCAAAAAGGCGAAGCAGCTTTTGTGCTGCACGGTCAGTGCCTAGCACTAGTAAAAAAGTACAAATTCCAGCAGCTTGGACTATTTCGGCCGAGTTTGAGAGAGAGAGACTCTGAAATTATATATGGAGTCGTGAGTAAAGACCATTTTGACACGCTATCTCCAAGGGAAGGAAGGATCTAAGAGGACGAATAAGTCTAGGAGGGACTGGAAATAGGGTTCTAAAACACTCAGCATCTCCAAAAGATCCACTCAAACCCAAATCCAAATCTCGTCGCCGCCACGCCGCATCGCCGGTCGTCGCCTCCCGCGCCGCCTCGTCCTCCTCACGCACGTTGTCGTCAGCGTGTTCCAACCCCCACCCGCCCTGTACCTCCACCACGCTTGCCTTGAAGCTCGGGGAGAAGGTGCCTGAGTTGGAGAAGATGCTCTCGTGGGCAAGCGTCGCCTGTTCGCGTCGGGGGTGGGCCAACGGGATCTGTACATCGGGGGTGCAGCTTGAGGGTGACGAGGACAGCACGGGCATCTGGTGTTGCGCTGTGAGTGTTCGAGGCACTAGGCTCTATCTACCATTTAGAGGGGTCAACACACTTTTATGCACTCGGGTGTGTTCGTTTCCTGGGGTCTAAATTTTAGAGCTGTCACATCAAAAAGAATCTTACTATTTAGGAATACTAAATAAAGTTTAATTATAAAATAAATTACAGGCCTCTAGACTAATTTACGAGACGAATCTAATGAGGTTAATTAAGTCATGATTAGAAGACGATTACTTGTAGCATCACTTTAGCAAAACCTAAATTAATTAAGCTCATTAGATTCATCTCGAAAATTAGCACCAATCTGTCAATAGGGTTTTGTCATTAAATTGATCGAAATATTCATAAATAGTAAGATTCTCTTTGATGTGACAAGTGCTAAATTTTAGAGGGCAAGAAACGAACAGGACCTAAAATGCAATAAATCTTAGATGACCGTTCGGGGCACTAGGCTCTAAAGTGTCTTTTTACGAGAGTTAATTTCACAAACCCACCAATACTTTGGCTTTATAGTCACAAACCCTGCCTATTTCACAAACCCACCAGTACTTGGGGTGTAGTTTCACAAACCCACCATCTTTTTTATTTATACGTATCCCATGCATATGGCCCCACGTGTCAATGACAGCACTAAAAAATTATGGATGTATCAGCTGCCAACTCACTCTACGAGAGGAAAACCGGTGATATATCCATAATATTAGGAAAACCACCGATATATCCATAATATTAATCTACAGAGTGAGTTGGCAGCTGATACATCCATAATTTTTTAGTGTTGACATTGACACGTGGGACCATATGCATTGGATACGTATAAATAAAAAAGATGGTGGGTTTGTGAAACTACACCCCAAAGTACTGGTGGGTTTGTGAAATAGACACTCGTATTTGATGGGTTTGTGACTATAAAGCCAAAGTATTGGTGAGTTTGTGAAATTAACTCTTTTACGAGAGGAAACAAACGCACCTTTTTTTCGAGTATCTAAAAACACAAAAATAAGAAATATCTTGAATAGCTCCACGCAACTTGTCAAATGTCAACAACTCGCCGAGGCTACGGACTATCAGCCTATTAGCATAGCAAGGTCCACCTTCCAAGGTTGAGATAACCGATTGAACCGTGAGAACCGCCGGGGCCGGTCCACCGGTTAACCGGATAACCGGAAAAACCGGCCGGTTAGCCGCACGAAATTTGATTTGTGGCCGCGCCGGTCGCAGCTCGGTTAACCGGCCGGTTTCTCCGGTTAGCCGGCCGGTTTTCAGCACGAGTGCAAATTGCAATAGAATCAAGAAAAATTCAGAAAAATTGGGAAAAAATGCATTAATTGCCCTAAAATATTAACGATAATTTTAGACATAAATTCATATTATATCCACTTTATAGGACACAACACAACCATATTGCCCAATAAAAAGTCAAATATAGTTGTCTAACTCATATTGTTCACAAATTCATACAACAACAAGATTAATTGTACATAATACATAGAAAATATGACTTTCACTCATGTCTCGGCTATAGTTGTCCAAAACATAGTCTTCAACAAATATTATACATCAAGAAAATTTGGGAGAGGGAGGGTTAGTCGGCCGGTTATAGCGGTTAACCAGCGTTTTGACCGGTTAACCAACCGGTTATAAGGTTCTATAGCCTTTTTACCTTTATTTGTATTCCGTAAATTTTTTCTATGTCAAACAACTTCAATTTCAAATTATTCTTTTACTATAAATCTTTATTTCTTCTCTAGTTTTTTAACAAATTTTTTATACAAATTTTTTCAAATTTTGAAAATTTTTGAATTTGAACCGGGGTTAACCAGACCAACCGGTGCAACCGCCCGGACCGGTTTACCGGTTAACCGGGTTAACCGGCCGGTTAACCCTGGTTCTTTGAACCCTGCCACCTTCTACCGTAGAGGCGATCTTGTTCTTTTGGCGGTATGCGACCTGGAGATTTTTATTTCTTCTTTTGGCATGCGATCCATTGCGGTGACTTTATGTTGTTGTTGAATCCATTTTACCAGCCAGCCTCAAAGTATAAAAGTGAAAACTTGATAACTGGTCTCCGCTTTTGGACAACTTGTCAACTGGAATATGTAACTAAACTTTCATCCCGAACTCAAAATTCAAACGAATTCGACAACTAGGTTATTAGTCCTCATTTGGTGATAAACTGAAATATCCCTTCGCAAGTTTCTGTCAATCAATCTTAGGGATGGCAATTCGGGGCCGGGTACCGAAACCCGGCGGGTACCCGACCCGATGGGGCCGGATATGGGACTGATTTTTTACCCGTGGGTGAGACCCGTACCCAACCCGGTTTGATTCGGGTACGGGGTGGGTTTATTTTCTCACCCACGGGTGACCCGTCGAGCACCTGAAAACAGCCCACCAACGTTTATCAGCCCAGTCCACTAGGTTGTGTAGCTACAATACACCTCTCATCCAACAACAGGCTCAACAAATACGGCCCACATTCCATTTCTTTTCTAAAGCCCATCCACATGCAGGCCACTCCACCAAGAAGCCCACCAAGTAAATGTCAATAAAACAAAAGAAGCCCATCAGTCTAGTAGCATGGGATGAACCCGATGGGTACTCGATACCCGCCCGAAACCCGACGGGTTCGGGCACGGGTGTGAATTTTTATCCATGAGTCCGGGTCCGAGTCTAGAATTTTACCCGCAATCTATGTGCTGACGGGTGGGTATTTACTATACCCGACCCGAACCCGACCCGTTGCCATCCCTAATCAATCTACTACTCCTAGTCCCAACACGGCAATAACGTGTTGGAAGCATCCAAAATAGGGGAATTATTTAGCCGGCGACTCCTTATGTCACATGTCAACCGGACAAAAGAGTATGAGGAAGTCCTGGTGACGCTGTACCCAAGTCCCAACACGGCAACGCACACGAACGGAACGGAGCACACAGTCTGTGCAGTCTGCACGGAGCCAAAGCCTTCCCAAGATAGATAAACACGCTCCGGTTTTCCGTGCATTAAACTCTTGATCACAACATCCGTTTGCTTGCGTGTGCCTACTCCCCGTCCCGTTTCAGTAGGCCAACGTAGACAATCAAACACGTACGCCTTCCCTCATTCATGCTCGATCATGGAGCAGCTTGCCGCTCATCCACCTGATTTTTTTTTTCGCAACGATATCTCAGGTTGTTTAATGTACAGTAGCATTGTCAATTGAAGGAATTAGTAGCAGGATTTTATTTTTAGAGTGGATTAGTAGCGAGATGAGGCAAGTCAGCATCTTCTCTGGGCCCACGTAGCAGGTCAAATCGTTCCGGAGCCGCTTCATCGACGGACGGTTTTGTTCACACACACAGCAGTGGCGATTCTGAATCCGTCGTGGTCCATAAAAGGGAGGCCAACTACTCTCTTTCCACGAACTCCATCTCTCTCTAAACCCTGTTTCTCTCTCTCTCTTCCTTCCTGGCCCAAACTACTCTACTACCCTACTCACTCCCCCCAACTGCCAGCCGAATCCTCTGCTCCTCTCTCTCCTCTGCTGTGTGTAACAGAGGAGGGAGCTGCTCCGCCATTCCCCAAGCGCACCAACTCCTTGGAGAGGCCGGCGAGGGCGGTGCCATTCAATGCCACCCATATTACCCATGCACTCAGGCCCTGAGACATGCCAGCACCTCTTCCTCCTGCTTTAACTCCTCCCCCTTCCCCCGCCGCTTCCCGACGCTGACTCGCGCGGGAACCGTTGCGCCCATGCACACTACTACTACTACTGCTCATGCTGCGTTCCCCGCAACCTGACACCTAGCTAGGCAAGGATCGGAATTCGGAGCAAAAGCAGTGAAGCAAGCGGCAATGGCGCGGCGGCAGTTCTTAGCGCCGGCGTGGCTGGCGATGGTTGTGGCGGTTGCTCTGCTCTCCTCCGTGGTGGCGGTGGCCGCAGCGAACGACGGCGACGTGCTGCTGGCGGTGAAGCGCGCGGTCGCATGGGACCCTGCGGGGCCGGTGGCGAGCTGGTCCGGCCCGTCGTGGGGCTTCTGCGCGTGGGCCGGCGTGGCGTGCGACGACGCGGGCCTCCGCGTGGTCGGCCTCAACCTCTCCCGCGCGGGGCTGGCGGGCCCGGTGCCGCGCGCGCTGGCCCGCCTCGACGCGCTCCGCGTCATGGACCTCTCCGAGAACGAGCTGGCCGGGCCCATCCCGCCGGCGCTCGGCGCGCTGCGCAGCCTGGAACGCCTCCTGCTCTTCTCCAACCGGCTCACCGGCGAGATACCGGCCGCGCTGGGCGCGCTCGCATCGCTGCAGGTGCTCCGGCTCGGCGACAACCCGGGGCTGTCGGGCCCCATCCCCGCCGCGCTCGGCGGGCTGGCCAACCTCACCGTGCTGGGCCTGGCCTCCTGCAACCTCACCGGCCCGGTCCCGGCGAGCCTCGCGAACCTCACGGCGCTCACGGCGCTCAACCTGCAGCAGAACGCGCTGTCGGGGCCCCTCCCGGGCGCGGTGCTCGCCGGGGCGGCGGGGAACCTCGAGGTGGTCGCGCTCGCCGGCAACCAGCTGTCCGGGCGGATCCCGCCGGAGATCGGCGGCCTCGCGGCGCTGCAGACGCTCAACCTGGGGAACAACTCGTTCGAGGGCCCCGTCCCGCCGGAGCTCGGCGCGCTCGGCGAGCTGCAGTACCTCAACCTCATGAACAACCGGCTGTCCGGCCGCATCCCGCGCGAGCTCGCCGCGCTGTCGCGCGCGCGGACGATCGACCTCTCCGGGAACCTCCTCTCCGGCGAGCTCCCCGCGGAAATCGGCCGGCTCCCGGAGCTCAACTTCCTCGTCCTCTCCGACAACCGCCTCTCCGGCGCCGTCCCCGGCGACCTGTGCGGCGGCGCCGACGAGGACGACGACGCAGCAGAGTCCACCCTCCAGCACCTGATGCTCTCGACCAACAACTTCTCCGGCGAGATCCCCGCGGGGCTGTCGCGGTGCCGCGCGCTGACGCAGCTGGACCTGGCGAACAACTCCCTCGCCGGCGCCATCCCGGGCGAGCTCGGCGGCCTCGGCAACCTCACGGACCTCCTCCTCAACAACAACACGCTCACCGGCGACCTGCCGCCCGCGCTCTTCGACCTCGCCAGCCTCGAGACGCTCGCGCTGTACCACAACGCGCTCACCGGCGCGCTCCCCGCCGCCGTCGGCCGCCTCCGCAACCTCCAGACGCTCTACCTCTACGAGAACCAGTTCGCCGGAGAGATCCCCGAGTCCATCGGCGCGTGCACCGGGCTCCAGATGCTCGACCTCTTCGGGAACCGCTTCAGCGGCCGCATCCCGGACTCCATCGGCAACCTCACGCAGCTCGTCTTCCTCGACCTCCGCCAGAACGAGCTCTCGGGCCCCGTCCCCGCCTCCCTCGGCGCGTGCGCGCAGCTCCAGGTGCTCGACCTCGCCGACAACGCGCTGTCCGGGCCCCTGCCGGAGAGCTTCGGCAACCTGCGCGCGCTGGAGCAGTTCATGCTCTACAACAACTCCCTCGCGGGCCCCATCCCGGACGGCATGTTCCAGTGCAGGAACATCACGCGCGTCAACGTCGCGCACAACCGGCTCACCGGGAGCCTGCTGCCGCTGACGGGCACCGCGCGGCTGCTCTCCTTCGACGCCACCAACAACTCCTTCGAGGGCGGCGTGCCCGCGCAGCTCGGCCGGTCCGCTTCGCTGCAGCGCCTGCGCCTCGGGAGCAACCGCCTCTCCGGGCCGCTCCCGCCGGCGCTCGGCGCCGCCGCGGCGCTCACGCTGCTCGACGCCTCCGACAACGCGCTCACCGGCGGGATCCCCTCCACGCTGGCGAAATGCGACCAGCTCAGCATCGTGGTGCTCCGCGGCAACCGGATGTCCGGCCCGGTGCCCGACTGGCTCGGCGCGCTGCCGCGGCTCGGGGAGCTCACGCTCTCGGACAACGCGTTCACGGGACCCATCCCCGTCCGGCTCAGCAACTGCTCCCGCCTGCTCAAGCTGTCCCTCGACGGGAACCAGATCAATGGAACAGTGCCGGCCGAGCTCGGCGGGCTGGCCGCGCTCAACGTGCTCAACCTCGCCGGGAACCAGCTCTCCGGCCCGATCCCGACCGCCCTGTCCAAGCTGGCCAACCTCTACGAGCTGAACCTGTCGCGGAACCACCTGTCCGGCGCGATCCCGCCGGACCTCGGCAAGCTGCAGGAGCTGCAGAGCCTGCTCGACCTGAGCGGCAACAGCCTCGGCGGCCGCATCCCTTCCTCGCTGGGCTCGCTGTCCAAGCTCGAGGACCTCAACCTGTCCCACAACGACCTGGTGGGGACCGTACCCGCGCAGCTCGCGGGGATGAGCAGCCTCGTGCAGCTGGACCTGTCCAGTAACCGGCTCGAAGGCCGGCTCGGCGCCGAGTTCGCGCGGTGGCCGCGGGCCGCGTTCGCCGGGAACGCCGAGCTCTGCGGCAGCCCGCTGCGCGGCTGCGACAGCGGCAGCGGCAGGTCGGCAGTGCACGCGGCGTCGATCGCGCTGGTGTCCGCGGCGGTGACGCTGGCGGTGGTGCTCCTCGTGATCCTCGTCGCGCTGGTCGCGGCGCGGCGGCGGCTGCGGCGCGCGGGCGAGGTGAACTGCGCGGCGTCGTCGTCGGCGGCGAGCTCGGGGGCGGCGCGCGGCGGCCGCTGGTGCTCAAGGGCTCGGCGCGGCGGGAGTTCCGGTGGGACGCGATCATGGAGGCCACGGCGAACCTGAGCGACCAGTTCGCCGTGGGCGCCGGCGGCTCGGGCACCGTGTACCGCGCCGAGCTTCCCTCCGGCGAGACCGTCGCGGTGAAGCGCGTCGTCGCGGACAGCGACGCGCTGGTGCGCGACAAGGGCTTCGCGCGCGAGGTCCGGATCCTGGGCCGCGTGCGCCACCGCCACCTCGTCAAGCTTCTCGGCTTCGTCGTCGGCACCGGCGGCGGCGGTATGCTCGTCTACGAGTTCATGGAGAACGGCAGCCTCTACGACTGCCTCCACGCCGGGGACAAGAAGAAGCGCGCGCTCAGCTGGGACGCGCGGCTCAGGGTCGCGGCCGGCCTGGCGCAGGGCGTCGAGTACCTCCACCACGACTGCGTGCCCACCATCCTGCACCGGGACATCAAGTCAAGCAACGTGCTCCTCGACGCCGACATGGAGGCGCACCTCGGAGATTTCGGACTCGCCAAGGCCGTCGCAGAGAACCGGCAGGCGGCCAAGGACTGCACCGAATCGGTGTCCTGTTTCGCAGGATCCTATGGCTACATTGCCCCAGGTATAAACCTTATCAGTCCCTTAAATCAATCAGAACAAGTACTGACTATTTTTTCAGACAAATTCTTATTAGCTACTAACTATTGTGCGCAGAATGTGCCTACTCCCTGAAGGCCACCGAGAAGAGCGACGTGTACAGCATGGGCATCGTGCTCCTGGAGCTCGTCACCGGGCTCATGCCCACGGACAAGACGTTCAGCGGCGACATGGACATGGTGCGGTGGGTGCAGTCCGGGATCGAGGCGCCGCGGCCGGTCCGGGACCAGGTGTTCGACCCGGCCCTGAAGCCGCTGGCGCCGCGCGAGGAGTCGTCCATGATGGAGATGCTCGAGGTGGCGCTGCGCTGCACGAGGACGGCGCCCGGCGAGAGGCCCACCGCGAGGCAGGTCTCCGATCTGCTGCGCCACGTCTCGCAAGATTACTATCGAGCAGGGGAGAAGCGTTAGGACTTGAATCAATGCCTAGGAACGGTTTTTCTCTACTGTTATTTAGCACTTTATCATTGTGTCAAAGGAGCGACAAAATGTGTGGCTCAGGGTTTGCAATTGAATAGTATAGAATCCCCTTCCATTGGATTGTTTCTTGGTTGTTCATTTGGTTTGGTTGTTAGCTTTGGGTATCGTTGTACAAGCAAGTATAACAAAGTTTGCAATGCCTGATATCCGTTCAATGCTAGTGACAAAAAGATGTGTGACAGCATTGCGATTGCGATAGGAATGAAAGAGACACAGCTGAAGTGCCAAGCAGGCGACACGATTATTTCACCTTTTAAGCACTAAACAAGTGTTAAACACAAAGGAGTCATGAGAGAAATTTATGCCACTAATGACAGGTAGCACAGCAATCGGAACCGAATAATTTTGGCAAGCCATCAGATCATCCAAGTGATATAACTGGTAGTATGCGGTATCTTACTGAGGCAAACCATAAGATCCACTGTGAAACAACATTTTATTACAAAGCCACAATTGAAATGTGGAAGAAGATACAGCAACTAAGAGGCAGTCCGAGTCGTTGACACGTTGCAAAAATACAAGTTGTTTGCAAACAAATCTTAACATCTAATCTTCATCATCATCTGCACAAAGTGGAAAGGAAGGTTGTTAGATGCCAAGAGTACCAAACGCAACTGTGCATTTTAACACCAAATCCATTTCATCAATACCAGCTAAACATCCAAATCACAACTACAGATCATGCAGGCACGTATAATTTTGCTGCCTATTTTTTCTTCTCATAGCTTTCTTACTAAAATGGCAGGAATACCTACAAACATGAAGCCTAAGCATTTATCTATTTTGCAGACTTCATTCTGCCTTATTTAGTTTAACAGAAATAAAATTTACCATTATCTTTTTTTCGTTCCTTCCTATATTATCTCTTAAAAGATGTAATTACTTTTGCATGGAACATATCTTGGATGCACCAAAGCCTTCCTGTTATTTGTATATCCTGTTCTACAGTGACTCTAAAATTTCCGTGTGCAAAATGAGATGATGGAGGGCAGTGGACAAGGCATCAAACAAGCTTCTAACACAATCTGACAGATATCAGTCCCTTAGTTTCATTTAACAAACCAAAATAATAATAATGTAAGAATGAAATGTACAAATAGAATGAAAAGTTCTTCTATATATTCTAGTTTATTTAAGGGCCCCAAACCAATGATGTAAGAAAGACACTGTATAAATCAAATAAAATTAATATGGTGGACTTGTTGCAAGTAATTGTTAATATTTCTCTTGCCATGGTCCATGAGTAGCAATATGGTCAATGCAACCAGTCCTTGAAAGCTTCTCAATAATGAAATAAGAAGGATGAAACAAGGTATTCAAGAGACAAGAAAGTGCATGCAGATTCAAAACAAGGATATAATATAGGTTCTGAGTTTCTCCAAGGATTTTCTAAACTAATCAAAATACCATCTGTATAATGGGGATACGGGCATAGTTAGCACTGAACTAAAACATCCTGCCTTCCAGGGTAATAACACGGGCATACAACAAAAACTAAGAGCAGTGTAGCATGGAAGATATTGCTCATGCCCATAGCACGGACATGTCATGTGTGAAGTTACTAAGCATGCTATTCTAGAATAACTGAATTTGACAATTACCAAAAGCTCAATTAGCACTCATTCGTACTCTGTTTGCAGCGATGGCTCTGAGGATATCCCCATCATCAGAGGTAAAGTTAGGGTCACAATTGATCATCCTCATCTGAGAGATCTTAAAACTTCAGGTGCAGCCGGGTAGCAGTTTGGGTAAATTCAGGATTCAGCATAGCTCTAAAGTTTTCAAGGGAAAACTGGAACCTGATGTTTATCCTTTAAGTTAAGTCCTTCACCACTAATATAGTAAGTGAAAAGCTTTTGAGACATCTCAGGTCCTTGAAATTCTTGTTTAACTATTGCTCTACACAAAACACTGGGATCTTGCTAATATACAGTTTCAACCATGATTCCATTCCAACTTCAGTGTAAATGATTTCCACGATTGCAAATTTCCAGTGCATCAATTTTTTCAGAATTTAAAACTAAAATTAAATCTTATGTAAATCTATTTATCACTGGCACCAAGAAAACCAATTTGATATAGAATTGTAGGCTGTGTTACAGAGGTACAAGGATGAAGATCAACTGCAACATACTTGCAATTATTTGAGCACTCACTACTGGCATAGGATAAATAGCGTTGTGAAGTTGAAGATCCTTAAGAGCACTGCTTAAGAGATTGGAAAGCAATGATACAATTCACTAGGGAACTCTCATAGTTACATTCCTAAGATGAAATGATAAATCATAAGTGGGCACTACTTGCATCAGTGTAGAAAAATATGTAGACGACACAAATTTAAATAATAAAATGTCAGAGGAAATAAGCACAAACCAAAGTAACGCCGCTCATTGGCTTGCTTCGCGCGCTCAAGCATCTTGTCGAGGTCCTCCTTAAGCTTCTCATCCCACTTCACCAACTGGTTCACGAACACCGCACCCAGACCCATCCCTAATACATGCTCCCAAGGATCTAGAACAATCGAGAAATGAAAACGCATCAGAAGGAGTAGCATATAACGAGAAACGGGCATAAGGATACAGACTCATCATATCATGAATATTAAGGGGGAATCCAAACCAAAAGGCCTACCATTTCGATAGTCCGGACCTCAACTCGTGCGAAATGATTTATTAGGAGCACAATAGGATTTAGTAAAATAATAAATCTAAAATTTGCAAACTGTGTGGACTAAATCCCATCATGCCGTCGGCGCAATCAAGAGTTCATGGAATCTAAATCAAGAACTATACCGCATCTAGAACTCCTGAGACCAACAAAAAACGCCCAGACCAACTAGAATACTACAGGTAGGGTGCAAACCACTGCAGATCACACGGAATCGAGAGCCCGGACCACGCATGGAGAACGGGAGGCAACGCGAAGGCAGATCAAGAAACAGAGAAATGAACAGGAGATGGGGGAAGAGGGGAGGGGCGGGGTCTATACGGCGCATGTAGGGGAGCTTGCGGAGGGCGTTGGAGTACATCTGGGTGCCCAGCCCCAGCAGGGCGCCAATGATCGTCGGCGTCGCCGGCATCTTGCTCCGGGCTCTCCTCTCTTGTCGGGGCGGACAGGCGGCGTGGTAGCTGAGGGAGTGGACGGCGAGGTCGCGGAGTGGTGGGGGCGCTTAGGAGAGGAGGGCCTCGCCTATCTGTTGGACTTTCCTGGGCTACTACTGGGCTGCGAAGAGCGTGCGGTGAAACCTGCCTCTGGGCTCTATTTTTTCAAAAAAGAAAAAAGAAAAAAAAATGTCTTTGCAATGCAGCTCTATCAATTGTAGTTTTTTTTTCCTTTCAAAAAAATTGTTGTTTTTTTTAACCGACTGTAGCTTAAATGTAGATTTTTCGTGGTGAAACTGATCTATGCAGATTTTAAATTTCAGATTTTACATGGGTATTATTTGGCTAATTATTCTTCAATGATGACTTTGTCACTTTCAATACCAGTTGGTTTGGTCCTTTAGAGATTCTTATAGAGTTAGGATGTACGTACATGTGTTCATATATACTGTGTGAGTGTCTTATCTATATTATGTTTCTAAAAACTCTCTCGTTAGCTTTCTTAGATAAGGCCATTCTCAATGGGTCTTTCACTTGATATTTATTAGGTGACATATCGATAAAAAGGATGACATGACATC